>SKCR01009536.1:0-23464 GCA_019454045.1 Zanthoxylum bungeanum
CGTTCGAACGTAAACACGAACGTAGCACGAACGAAAACATTGAACCTTGTTTATTCTGAATTTCCCCTTCCGATGTCCGTTTCCCGTGACCTCCGTGACTAAAAAGGTAGTGTCTACAAAATGAGACTCATCATAGGGACTCATGTGTAAAAATGCAGTGCCTACAATATAATCTACGTACAAAGATAAATTAATGAACTTATCTTTATCTCTCTTGGTGTACACACAATGATCCTCATCTATCATTGTGAAATCATTCGAAATGATTGTATTGTGGAATCGTATATACCATTGTCTAGACGATTGCTTGAGACCATATATAGACTTAAAAGTCTACATACTTTCTCATTTTCATTTTCTTTTATGAAACCTACTGGTTGTTCCATGTATATTTTATTCATCAAGTTCTCCATTGAGAAAAGCAGTCTTTACATCCATTTGATGTAATTCTAGATCCATGCTTGCTACTATAGCCAAAATCAAGCGAATTGAGGTAAACCTTACAACGGGTGAAAAAGTCTCTTCGTAGTCAATTCCTTCATGTTGTGTATACCCTTTTGCTACAAGCCGTGCTTTATATCTTTCGATATTACCATCGGTATTACGCTTTATTTTAAGAACCAATTTGTTCTTGACAGCTTTGCATCATTTGGGTAGATCAACCAATTCCCAAAATTGGTTGGACCTCATTGACTTCATCTCTTCTTCCATTGCTTTCATCCATTTTTCCTTAGCAGGACACTGAAGAGCCTCTTTTATGTTTCTAGGTTCTTCATCATCTTGAGGTAGAATCATAAAGGTTTCTCCTTCGATATCGAAACGACGTCGAGGAATGCCTATACGATTACTACGCCGTAATTGGGATTAGTGGTGGTGGAACTAATTCCTCACTTTCCATATTATTCTCATTTGGATCGTGCACATTGCTCTCACTTGGATTATGTACATCACTCCCACTCAGATCACGTAAATGAGACTTGTGTGAAACTAATTCATCATTTTGAGATTCATGTGAAACAGATTCATCATGTTTTCTCAAATTTCTCTCATCACTCCCACTTGAATTAGGTAAACCCGACTGTTCACCAATCATGTGATCCATGTGATCTTGAGTTTCATATAGAGATAAATCTTGACCTATCTATCTCTGCTTAGGAAAATCATTTTCTAAAAATGTGATATCTCGTGATTCAAATTTTGTCACGCCTCCACTTTCATGTTCACTTATGCAAACATACACTTTTGATTGTTCAGAATATCTTATAAAGATACATTTTTTTTCCTTTTGGGCCTAACTTTCCATGTTCATGAGAACGCACATGAACATAAGCCGCACAACCCCAATGTTTCAGAAAGTGAATATCTGGTTTACGACCTGTCCATAATTCATATGGTGTGGTGGACACAGATTTAGATGGCACTCAGTTAAGTACATATGTGGCAATTAATAATGCATCACCCCAATAGGTTATAGGCAAATTTGTTTGTGCCATCATAGACCTAACCATTTCAAGAAGGGTATTATTTCTTCTTTCCGCAACACCATTTTGTTGAGGAGTAGCATGAGTAGTCAACTGACGACTAATTCCTTTTTCATCACATAATTCTCTGAACTGGTCAGATAAGTACTCACGACCACGGTCAGTGCGTAGTGCTTTAATTTTATTGTCTAATTGATTTTCTGTTAAATTCATAAATTTCTTGAAACATTCTAATGCTTCGGATTTATGAGTAATCAAATAAACATAACTAAAGCGTGTAAAATCATCTATGAATGTGATGAAATAATATGCTTCATGCCTTGCCCTGACATTCATTGGACCATAAATATCTGAATGAATTAATTGTAATGGAAATTCTGCTCTAGTCCTTTTCCGAATGGTTTTCTCGCAGTTTTTCCTACCAAGCAATATTCACAGGTTGACAATTCCACCTTCTCAATATTTCCCAGAAAGCCTTCTTTGGCTAATCTGTTCATTCTTTGCTGGCCAATGTGGCCAAGTCTAGCATGCCACACAATTACATCACTATCATCACTGACAGATGAAATAACAAACGAAAAACCAGAATTGTGATTAAAACATTCAACATTTAATACAATAAAACCATCCAGAAAATAACCAGAACCATAGTGTATTGTACCTAAGTACAAATCAACACCAAATTTATGGAAGTTCAAATTGAAACCTAAATTAACCAAAACCAACACATAGACTAAATTTCGACGAATTTGTGGAGCAAACAATACATCATGTAGTAGTAAAGTTTTTCCACCATGCATGACTAACTTGCATGTGTTGGGGTTTTAGAGGCAGAATCCGGTAACGCAGCGGAAGCGGTGGAAGATCAAATTTTCCGATTTCAAAACTTTTTCTCGGATTAATTAAATAAACATATATTTAATTATCCAATAATCAATTATGAAACAAAATTCAAATGAATCATATTCAAGTGAATTACCAAATTGCCTTATATTGGTATTTTGTCCATTTTAGTCCGAAATTGATCTAATCAATTTTGAATGATTCTAAATCATTTCTAAGATGAACTTAACATGTTCAAAACATCAAAACACCAAAAGCACCAAAAATCCCCAAAAGTCCATCCTTGGCCGAATGCACTACATTAGTGCCATTTTGTGCACTTTGTCATTTCATGCATCAAAACACATCAAAATGTAATCCAATGAACATGAAACTTTATATGAATCATATACACATCCAAATGCACAACATATATGAAAATCCCCAAATTTGGAATTGGTCATGAACCCTAATTTTTCAATTTCTTCAAATTAGACAAATTAGACCAAATTGGTTAAATCCAATACTTCAATCATGTTTCTTCCATCCAATCAAAGTCTCAACACAATGAAACAACTCAAGATCAAATCTAGGTCATCTAAGAGTGGTTCAAAAACTCTACATTAGCAACAAGGTTTCCAAAACCATAAAAGAACACTTATTACTACAATAGCCATAAGCTTCCTTCATCATACATGCTCTACACTTTCACCAAAACTTTCATCATCAAAAACACAAAGAATAAAGAAAGAAATAACCTAAGAACATCATATGTTAAAGCCTAGATCCTAAGGAACATTTTCCTTTCTAATAGTAAGTTGGAAAAACTTACTAAAAATCAAGCTTTCTTTGGTTTCTTTTTCTTTCTCACAAGCTTCCTTTGGTTTCCATTAATGGAGTTTTCTTTTAAAGTGTATTAGGTTAATAAATGAAAGTGAAATGAAAACAATATATACTTGTTGCATAAAATGCCTTGGCCGAATTTGTCAAATACAAATGCACCAAGTTCATTTCAATTTCGTTACACTTTAACTTATCAACTTTAATAAATATCTAAAACACTTTAAAGATATTAATATAAAGTCAACAAAGGCAACCAAGAAAAATATAACCCTTATATTCTTAAGGTATGGCCGAATTTAACAAGAAATAAAGGAAAAAGATATTTTCATTTTTCAAACAATTTTGAACAAATATCTTAAGAAGTCAAAATCAATTTGACAACCATTTCCTTTAATGTATAAGTCAACAATTGCAACTTATAATCACTTCCTAACTTTATCATTTGGTGATATATTTATATTTTAATTATATTAATCATTTAACATTAAATAATTAAATAATTAATTAAATACAAATATATCAAATATATGTATTATATTTACTTAAATATCTCAAATACATATATTGATGATATGTGTCAATACCTTTATTTGACTATTTATTAATGTGTATTTAATAATATCATATATTAAATACAAATACACATTAATTAGGAAATGACGGTTCGGCCCGTTCGCATGTATTTTTCGTTTAACGAGTAAACGATTTATAAATAATCATCATTATTCATAAATGTTGCTCTAGTGCTCTACGAGTATGTTTCATTATTGAGACTCTCTAGATTCAGGTATATCCGTCACGAAATCCAATTTCATGTCCATAATCTATCCACCCGTAGATTATGACGATCACGGATAAACTAGCTGAATCATACAGGTCGAGGTCATTGCATACGTATATCCCTCCGTCACAGGTATCCAGATAATCCCAGAGATATAGATGTAAACGTCAAATCTCTATAGGTATTATCTCGTCGACGTATCTATTAGCAATCTTTAAATAACACTCGGAACTTACTTCCGAAGTATACTGTGGCCACAGATTTAACAGACTGCTAATTATATATAGACTACCTATGCTCTGTACACAGAACTGACGGATCCTATCTTGACACACACAGGATATCCTGCGGATCGGTTCACACCCAACGAACAGGCGGAGGTCTGATCTAAATAGATCGGTGACGTGACTGCCATCTAAGTGTGTAGGATGTCTCATACATCCACAATGGTATCTCAAGTCGAAGGACCACTATGCTACTCAACCCGAGAAGATTCTTATTGACGTTGGTGTACCATCCATTAAGAATATTCGGTGAGCCGTTCAGTGTTTATCCACTGTAAACACCTACACGTCTATACGAGTCTCCCTAGACTCATGGTTCATTGGGATAAACCATTGGACCAAGTCTCGATATACGACATGTACTGGTCTCAACGGATTTGACTAACCGACCCGTGTTAGCAAATCTTGACCATGAACTATGTTTGATAATATTCATATAGCAGTGACACTTCCCAATGTCAATTACAAACTAACTTTGTAACTGTGTACTGCATTATATATTATCGGGCATTTGTCTAATATATACATATCACTAAACCACATTTAGTTTCAATCTAATCGTAATCAGATCGAATATGTATATAAGAACAAGAGGTGCAACCATAAATAAGTAATATATGGAATAAGGGGATGTTCATATTCATGAATCAGACATAAATACGGTCCGGATTGGCGCTCTGAGCACCAACCCCAACATCATGTTCCTATGCCTTTGACTTTAACCCGTGAGTTAGTTATGCCCACATATATCCACTTCACCCCATGTGAAATTCGCCGAAATTCCACGAAGGCATTTCTATCATTCGCTACATGGTCTGTGGCTCCTGAGTCTACAGTCCACAAAGAATTAGATTCAGTTAGAAAGATTGAACTTGAAACACATATTTCATTTAAATATGCACGAAAGGTATTCACCTTTTTAGGCTCAGTGCAGTCACGAGCAAAATGACCTTTCTTACCACAGTTAAAACATTTAACTTTTGCCATGTTTTTCTTTTTGGTAGGACGTTTTCCTTTCCCATGTTGATTGGTTTTCTGTTTCTTTTATGGCTTGGAAGAATTTTGTTCTTTTCCGAACTTGAACCCACCACCATGAAATTTTATTTTCTTCTTGAAACCCCAGGTTTGCTAGTTTCTGTCATATACAGTTCAGTATTTGACTTAGCAGCCGCAAGGCGGTCGCTTTCTAATTCAAGGTGACGTTTAGCATCATCAAAGGTTTTGATGCTCTCATTGTGGGTCAAATGCATCTTCATATGCTCCCAGCTATTTGGAAGAGAACGAATGACCGCTTGGACTTTCTGTTCATCTGTAAGAACATGTCCAGCATCTGCCAGTTCAGTAATCATGTTTGACATTGCCTCAAGTGTTTTGACATAGTGAACTCATGACGTTTCTTGTATGTGTCAAACTTGATTGTCAGTGACCTGAGTTTGGTTATTGAGGTACTACCAAACTTTTCAGCTAGTGTGGACCACATGTCCTTAGCCATGTCATATTTCCTGAACTCTTTCATTAGGGTCATTACCATACTACTTAACAACGTAATGCGGGCAATGTAATTCTTTTTCTTCCAGGCCTCATAAGCCTCTCGGTCTCGCCTGTGTTGGGTCGTAGTGCCCTGTTCAGGTTCATCCATGCTCATTTTCAAAGTTTCAATAACCTCTTGTTCTCTCTAGCACATATTGGATTTTCATGCTCCAAATTTCATAATTATCGCCATTCAGTTTCTCACCCTTGTTGAGTTCAACAATAATGTTCTTTGTTGCGGAAGCCATTAAAAACACAAAGTTTCTACAGACATCATGCACAAATGTTAATACTTTTGACTTATTTTATCATGAAATAAATTATGTTTAATAAGATTTTTCAATGGGGTTAGAGTCAAAATGCCACTATTGTGTCCAATTATCATCCAATTACCCAATGTAAAAATATTATCAACATAATCAATCATGTAAAATCATTTTCTAAAAATTACATAAATTTTTAGAACATCTTAATCATGCGACTATTGTACATGACAATCATTGATTTATTACATAAATTAAATTCAACATGAAACATTCATACATATAAATACAATATTTACATGCCGTGAAGTAACAACAATTACACACATAAACATTAACATAGTTTTATCATAGAAAAAACTAATATCTAACACTTAAAACTTTTCCGGTTCTAGTGTTCCAACGAATAAATGTCTTAGGATAGAATCCTTAAATTATTGTGGCAACTCGTAATTGATCTTGGACAACCATGGGAAACCTATAGCAAATTTCGGATCCTTGCAACGTTCCTCCGGATATCAAGGAAAAATAATATTTTTGCCTTATGTCGAGATAGTCAATTGCTAACCTCTCAATGGCTATGTTATACTGAACACGTAGTTCTTCTGTATGAATTACTAATTCCAAATATCAGTAAGCCTTTTTTGCCATATTTCCGGGAGAGTATTTCGTAGCAATCTGAGTCTGTTTGGTTGTCCTATCCAATTACCCTCCCATATAGATTCTTGTAACATGTTATTAAGGATTATATGTGAAATCATATCATCATCTTCTTTCATCCGATACTTATCCAGATCCAGCAACATGTCTTTCAAATTTTCACTGTGGGCGGATGTCATAACCCTTTTTGCAGTTTTTTGTCTGATCGACATGATTTTTCTTGCAATGAATACAAAGAAAAATCAATATAATGAAACACAAAGTTACATTAACTAAAATAAACATCACAAAGATATTCATTTACATAACACAAAGTTTATATGATAAAATAAATTTATCATGGCCGATTAATACAATATGCAAAAGGACTAGAAATTTAATCATGACGGATCAGAATTACCAAAGCAAAACGATACAGACACGACCAACACGGGCCAACACAATGTCCACGCGCCATTCACGTGCCACATTAGTGGCTCACGCGCCCCCACGTGCCGGCCACGGGCTCCCACTCGCCCTCACGCGCCCTCACGAGCAGGCCAGCCTCGGGTAACTTTCACTCGTGGACGACATGTCGTCCGCGAGATCTGTGTAAGTATGACAAGTCGGTTCTATGTTAAAGACGCAGACTACTTGTCGTCTATCTTCTATCCGGATGACATGTCGGTTAAGCCCATTATTCGCGTACGACTTGTCGTACAATATTCGGACGACTTGTCGTTGTGGATGCTGGATTTCGGCCGAGGTCCACAATCAGAATTTTTAGGTTGGGGGCACTAGCGATCCTGCAAGACAAAGGTAGAGTGAGCGGGAGTAGACTACCCACCGGTGTGGTGGATGCCGTAGGCACTCTGACGCCCAAGTCAGTGATAGAATTATGGAAGTAGTAGGAGGAAGGTTAAAGTCAGATGTTACCTTGATCTCCGTAGCTGCCGTGAGGGCGGTGAGCGAAGGTGTTATGAGCTTGAGTGAGGATGTTCTCAAGCTGTGAGTTGGAGAACTAGAAGTTGAATATCCGTCCTCCTAGAGCCTCGTTTCCTATATATACGAGCTCTAGTAACGTGTGTTTTTATTGTCATTTGACTGCTCGTCCGTTGTGTCATGGTAACGGTCAACTTCATGAGGGGTATTCACTGCATTTGCCCGTTGTAGGCTGTAACAGCTGAGTGGAGTTTATGAGCTTTGGCGTTACGTGGACCGGCGTGGGGTGAGCTTTGATTATGGTTTGGGCGTGTGATATTTTATTGGGCCTAGGTTTGTGGATCTCTGGGCCTTTATACACATCAAACCTTGGGGTTCCTTTAGTGTGATTCTGTGATGGTAACTTGGACTTGGATCCATGCTGGGGTCAAGTAATGGGCCCGAAGCAAAAGGTCGAAATTATCCTTGGCCCAAATTTGGCCCATACAGTTTGTCCCCTATGTAGACAACAGGACCTGGGCGACGCCGTTCTAGGCTCGCGGCACTAGTTGGGAAGTACGAAATAACATGGAGTCGCCACCCGGTGTGAACCGGGACAAAGATTTAAGGCCGCACTCACCCCTCGCAAGGGAAGACCTCAAACCGTTGGGTTCGGAATGGTCCCTTACTTATGTCACTTGTAATAAATGGATTTATGTAATAATTTAACCAGGCTTAAATAACATTTATTTCCAAAAATATCATGCTTCCAAATTCATATATGCATACATCAACAAGTTCATCACAACATGCAACATCACATGGCAATCTCATGAACATATTTCAATCCTATGATATGGAAAACTAAGAACAACATAATCATGCTTGAGTACTATCTCATGAACCTATTAACCAAATAACATGCTAACAGCCTAATCATGCTTGAATACAATCCCAAGAACACATAGAATGGATAAATGCAGGAATACAAATAATACGGTTGGCTATATAACACAAGAAAGATCAACCAAGAGGCAATTATGCATGAATATGATAAGACAGACTCAGTTCAGTGTGTGCGCGTTCGTGTAGCGTTCGTAAATGCGTTCGAACGAAAATGAAACAGAATGCTCACGTTCGAGTAGCGTTCGTAAACGCGTTCGAACGGAAATGAAACAGAATGCTCGCGTTCGTATGGCGTTTGATAACGCGTTCGAACAGAAATGAAACAGAATGCTCACGTTCGTATGGCGTTCGTAAACGCGTTCGAACGGAGATGAGACCTGATGCATGATAAGGCAAAAATGCATGCGCGTTCGAGTTGCGTTCGTAAACGCGTTCGAACGGGGACAGACCTGATGCATGAAATGGGACGCAATACATAAACAACAAAATAAAGGGGCGCGGCGAAGTACTGCCGTAAAGGTGGCCTTTTGGGGCTATTGATCTCTCAAAGAGAGGACCTTTAGACCAACATACTAAGCCCATGCGCGTCACATCACATCATGCATACAAACATAAAGACAATCATATTATTCTAAGTATGTCCGATTGAACGTGTCTTGCATCCAACCGAACACACACCAACCGGCGCGGCAAAGCATCGTGGTAAAGGGCTTTAACCCCTCCCCATAGAGGATCTTTCATTCCACTTACTAAGCCCATGCGCTCGATTGAGTCATGCATAAATAAGCAACATGCAGAATTTAAGTGACGAAAAATAAATAAATAAAAGCAACACAAAACAAGAGAAGATGCCGTTTACTCAAGTGGTACGTGGAGTTGTATCCCAAGTACAGACCGCACTACCGTCCATTCAGATTCGGCTACGGAATTTACGTCTGGGTTTCCATCCTATATACCACAAGAGACGACACTCTTCCATTTCATTCAAGCCACAACATGCATCCATAAACGACTCTCATGCGAATAGAATTCAATAATAATAAAAAAACGAATATAAACTAATGAAAAGGTACCCTCAGGTCTAACCTTTTAAATCACCTCTCGGATGTACGGTACACGATCGTCGGAAGGGTGGATGCTCCGCAACTCTCCCGGTTCACTGGTTCACTGTTCTCGTTCGTTGTCTCACTGTTTTGAGTCGTCGTTCTCCGTCTTTTGCTATTGTTTCCTTGTGGTTTCGCTGCCGTTTCCTCTTTATCTTTTGCTTACAGTTTTTTTTTGGGTGTGTTCTTCCTCTAATTTTTATGTGTGTTGTGTATGAGCTAGGGACTAGCTAGGGACTAGGGACTAGGGTTGAGAAGGTTGGTGAAGGGTTCTTTTTATAGGCAAAAGGGTTGGACTTGACAAGGAAAGAGATTTGGCTAATTAAAGAGGGATTTGATTTGGTTTGGTTAAGGGAAGTCAAAGATTGAGGGGGGGACAAATCTTGGCTAGATAGGGAAGGTTGAATATTTGATTGGCTTGGTTTAGGAATACAATATTTTAAGTTTGGGAATAATCTTATTAGATTGGGAATATAATTGGTTGATTGATTTTATTAGGCATGATTATATTTTGATTTAGTATGTGATTTGTTTAATTTAGGCATGATTTTAGTTTAAGTTGGTAATTGTTTATTTTATGTTTGGTATATGTTTTATTTAATTATTAATTAATTTAATTATTATCTTATTTATTTAATGTTTTAATTAATATTTATTTATTTAAATTGTGATGTGTTTTATGGGCTTTGGGGGGCTAATTGGGCTGGATGTGGGGCTAGCAGCAAAACCAGAATTACCGACACCGTTCGAACGCTTCCTCGAACGCGGCATGAACGCTCGCAATCCGTTTGACGTTCGAACGTAAACACGAACGCAGCACTAACGAAAACAGTGAACCTTGTTTATTCTGAATTTCCCCTTCCGATGTCCGTTTCCCGTGACCTCCGTGACTTAAAAGGTAGTGTCTCCAAAATGAGACTCATCATAGGGACTTATGTGTAAAAATGCAGTGCCTACACCCTACTCTCTAAGTCAATGGGTCATTGGCTTGGAGAGTACTTGACGCGTGTGTCGCCTGGGACGAGGACATAGTATGTAGGTATACTCGAGCGTTGATGCCACATGTTGATTGAACCAAACGAATGTCAAGTTATAAAATTGACTCTACAAGAGCCATTGGGGAAGTACCCAGTCGACTGAACCAAATGATGGTCGGGATAATGAACTTGACTCTACCAGAGCCATTGTGGAAGTACCCAGTCGACCGAACCAGATGATGGTCGGGATAATGAACTTGACTCTACCAGAGCTATTGGGGAAGTACCCAATCGATTGAACCAGATGAAGGTCAGGATATAAGTCATACGACATGTGTACTCAATGTCTACAACTTGAATCGACATGAGTCTATGAGGGATGTCCCCGGTCGATTGATCTAGATGAAGATTCAGGATATAATTCATACGATATGTGTAAACCAAGTCTACAACTTGACTCGATATGAGTATATGGGGGATGTCCCCGGTCGACTGGACTTGATGAGGCCATGGAGATATAATTTATACGACATGTGTAAACCATGTCTACAACTTGACTAGACATGAGTCTATGGGGGATGTCCCCGGTCGAATGGACTTGATGAGGCCAGGAAGATATAATTCATGCGACATGTGTAAACCATGTCTACAACTTGACTAGACATGAGTCTATGGGGGATGTCCCCGGTCGACTGGACTAGATGAGGCCAGGAAGATATAATTCATGCGACATGTGTAAACCATGTCTACAACTTGACTCGACATGAGTCTAAGGGGGATGTCCCCTGTCGACTGAACCAGATGAGGGTTCAGGAGTTATTTCATACGACATTGTGTCGTATGGACTGTAGGAAGTCCATGTCTTTATTTGACTCGACATAAGTCATTTGGGGGATGTCCTATGTTGACTGAACCAGATGATGGTTCAGAAGTTATTTCACTCGATATGTCATATGAGATGAGTGAATTGCATAATCATATTTGACTCGACTCAAGTCACCCGGGGGATGTCCCCTGTCGACTGAACCAGATGGAAGTTCAGGAGTTATTTCACTCGTTACTGTCGTATGGACTGTAGGAAGTCCACGAGGGATGTCCCCGGTCGACTAAACCAGATGAAAGTTTCCTAAATATAAATCATACGACATGTGTAGTCCATGTCTACAAGTTGACTCGACGTGAGTCCATAGGGGATGTCCCCAGTCGACTGAACCAGATGCCGGTTAGGGCAATCTTCATTTTACTGGTTACCCGATGTGATGGGGTCTAAGCAAGTTTTCATTCTACTACTCACAAAGAAGGTACATCATAATCTACACTCCATTTGACCCGATGGAGGTCCAAGAAAGTCAACATACTCTTGAAGAATGTACATGGGAATCTAAACACTCTACTATACCTGATGAAGGTACATGAATGAGTCTACACACTCTAGTCATGATGAAGATTTATGAGGGTCTTCATTTCTCATTCTACATGATCTAAACATGAGTCAATGAGGGTCTTAATTCTACTAGACCTGATGAAGGTCTACGAGGGTATTTCTTCTCATACTATTAGTTCTGATAAAGGTCCATGATACAACTGTTGAATGGACATGTCGTATGAATGTATATCAAAGTCATCATTTCTGACTCTACTAGACCTAAGAAAAGTCAAAGAGAGTTTCACTCATCATACTACGATACCTGCTAAATAACAATGAGGGTCTTTATTCCCCATACTACCATCCTTACTCTACAAGACCCAACAAAGGTCAGTGAAGGTCTAAGGTCGAATAGACATCACGGGGGTCCAAAATAATTTGCACTCTACCTACTAGATGAAGGTTGGTCGACTGAACCTGACGTAGGTTCTAATGCTCTTTTATTCTAGGCATGATAAAAGATTCCCTACGTAGTCTAGAATTAAATCAACGTAATATGGAAAAGATGACTAACCTTTCATGTCGTCTGAGGAAGAGATGATAATTTTCTTTATGTACCGTGGGTTGATTGCCATCCACCTTGCTTTTTCAGTATGAGGTGGTAGGCTTCACTTTATCTTCATTTTGTCGCTTGTGAAGATCTTTTATTGAGTGGATTTTTGTCATAAGCATGTTCGATTATTTTTGGACTTGTCGAGTTGAATGTGTTCTTCGCTTATAACCATGTTTTTTGTATGTGTCGTCTTGGGCAGAGTCATCGCAATCATTCTCATGTGGTCCAAAATTAAGTTAGGATTTTGTTCTTGTGGGTTGTGAATACGCTGCATCGTTGTGATTGTCAATCTGTTTAGTGGAGATAAGGAATTACATTACCAATTTTTATTGGAGGCTTTGGTGAGTGAACCATTTGGTGGCCTCGTCACAAGTAGTGTGCTTTGTCGAGTGGGAACAAAATTATATGAGGTAAATAATGACTTCCCAAAGTAAAGAATAAATTTCATTTGAGACTCTCAGAGCTGGTCGACTGGGCTCTCGGTGTGTGCTAAATCAAAGAGTAGACTTTGTTTCGTCTTATGCTTAACTTTGTGCATGCCGCTTGAAATTTCTCATTTGGAGGATTGATTTCTTCAAACCTCAAACAGAATGGGATTGTTGAAATCCAACGAATGTTGTTCCATGTAGTTCGAGAAGATCAAGTATGTTCATTTGTCGTATCGATCGAAGCCTTTGCCCCCAACTAGGACTTCTATCATCCATTGTCGAAGAGATCTTAATCAAGTATCAAGCCTCATATGTGGAGTGTTGAGTGGAATATTTAACAAGTAACAAGCTAATAATTTAATTTGGACATCCTCAACAATATACTAATGTCGAGTGGGACATTCCTAACAAGTCCTATGTCAGACATGGCAAATGTCGATCGAGCTACCCATAACAATTACCTAGGTTTAAACTGTAGTGTCAACTAGGACACCATTAACAATTGCCAAGTTGTAAATTATAGTGTCGACTGGGACACCCATAACCAACTTCATGTTATAACACCAATTATAAGACTCGTGCTTTACTAACGTCGACTGGAAGATTTTAAAAAGTACAAGCCATACCTGATAATGTCGACCGGGATGTCCTCGTCAAATCATCATTTTGGTATTGTCGACTGAGACATCCTTTTTACGCTAAGATCATTGCTACATCGTATGAGGTGAACGGTAAGAAAAATAGTTCCATTGAAGGGTCGCGCCTTGTTCCTGATGTAGGTCCACTAGACTATGGTCGAATGGAGTCTATAATTGAAGACACTCCTTTCATGTAACCTTTCATGACACTCGGAGGAGATGGCAATCCTCTCATGTTGTTTGAAGAAGATGGCATAACCTTTATATCGTATAAAGGAGATTGTGATTCATCTATGTCGTATGATGAAAATCTCCAAATATAGTAAGGTATTGATAACAATCCTTCTACGTAGTCAGATCCTATCTCGACTCGGCTTTTCCTTATTAGTAGTTTGACTTCAGGTATATTGGAGAGAATTACTTTCTTGAACTCTTTCATTTCCTTTCGCATGAAGGAGATGATTAATTGTGATCGGTCCTCTGGAGGAATATGGCTAATTTGGTGATCATAAGATCTAGAGCCTGCTCGTTGAGTGACGCTATATGGGTGTTTGAAATGATCGTAGGTGGAGGGGTCTTCGCATGCTATGAATCGCCAGGGCCCCACGGTGGGCGCCAAATTGTGGATGCTGGATTTCAGCCGAGGTATGCTGGATTTCAGCCGAGGTCCACAATCAGAATTTTTTAGGTTTGGGGCACTAGCGATCCTGCAAGACAAAGGTAGAGTGAGCGGGAGTAGACTACCCACCGGTGTGGTGGATGCCGTAGGCACTCCGACGCCCAAGTCAATGATAGAATTATGGAAGTAGTAGGAGGAAGGTTAAGGTCAGATGTTACCTTGATCTCCGTAGGCTGCCGTGAGGGCGGTGAGCGGAAGGTGTTATGAGCTTGAGTGAGGATGTTCTCAAGCTGTGAGTTGGAGAACTAGAAGTTGAATATCCGTCCTCCTGGAGCCTCGTTTCCTATATATACGAGCTCTAGTAACATGTGTTTTTATTGTCATTTGACTGCTCGTCCGTTGGGTCATGGTAACGGTCAACTTCATGAGGGGTATTCACTGCATTTGCCCGTTGTAGGCTGGAACGGCTGAGTGGAGTTTATGAGCTTGGGCGTTACGTGGACCGGCGTGGGGTGAGCTTTGATTATGGTTTGGGCGTGTGATATTTTATTGGGCCTAGGTTTGTGGATCTCTGGGCCTTTATACACATCAAACCTTGGGGTTCCTTTAGTGTGATTCTGTGATGGTAACTTGGACTTGGATCCATGCTGGGGGTCAAGTATTGGGCCCCAAGCAAAAGGTCGAAATTACCCTTGGCCCAAATTTGGCCCATACAGTCGTCCTTTCTTCTAAAGACCGGATGACATGTAGTACGGCTATTCTGGGTAAAAACAGATTCATCTAGCCAACTTCTAGGGTCCATATCTTTCTCAATTTTAATCCAAATTAAGCAAATGATATACCAAATTTAAGATCGCATGACCTAGTTTTCAAAACATATTTGAACATGCGATTATCAATTTTCTACAGAGAGTTATTATGGCCCAAAGTTGGAAGAATCATTTTTTAAAAAAACAAAAACCATAAGCATTTTCAACATTTTTCATGCATGTTCATACAATTTTTGTGTAATCCAACTAGAATACATGCATTTAAGCTCTGATACCAATGTTAGGAAACATAATCCCTAATATATTTACATGTTTGTCCTCTTAGGATCTAACCATACATGTATTACTAGTCCTAGATTTATTTACATGCTAATTGAAATAAATCTAAGTTAATCACAACACAATTGCATACCTTTCTTCTTGTAGAGACCTCTTAATCAAACTTAATTGATTGCTTAACTCAATAAGCAAATGGTCTTATTTATAGGAGGGAAACCAAGTCACTATTAGCTCACATGCATGGATTACTATTTAATCACATGCATTGATTACTATGTAATCACATGTATTTGGATGCATAATGACTTTTTCTAACCATTCCAAAAATGTTACCATCATGGGTGTACCATATGTTCCTCATTTAACATTTTACTAATTGTTGTCACTTAACAACTCTTGTTGTTACTTAATTATTTGATAAACAACTCTTGTTGTTTACTTAGTAATGAAATCATTACTAATTGTTGTTATTTAACAACACCACATAATTAACATTAATTTCCAACATGAAATTATTACTAAATGTTGTTATTTAACAACACCAAATAATTAACTTAATAATTTCCACATGAATTATTACTAATTGTTGTTATTTAACAATACCAAATAATTAACAATAAAAATTAATTTCCAACAAATATGTTAATAAAAATATAAACTGCAGCATAGGTTATCAACAAAAATTATAGGCCCAACATCATAATGTTATTTTACTTTTTATGTTATTTGTAATAATAACATATATAGAAAGTCTTTGAACATTAATATTGCAAAATACTAACTAGTTATTAATGTTGCAAAATACTATAGACTATTCCATTTAGTAAGGTCAATTTCGAATCAAAAAGTACAAATGGAATTTTAGTGGTAAGTAATAAAAATAAAATCTAAGAATAATTTAAGAAAAGGAAAAAAAAAAAAAAACAATCCCCAGATGTAAATAAGAGCCAATCATGAACTAGCAAAATCTTGTATCTCCCAAACTCACTCTCCTTGTCTGCCGTCTTCTGTAGCAATGTAAACACAGAAAGGCTTCTAACTCTGCAGAGCTTCTTCCTCAAACACTTCCCTTTATAGGCGAAAAAAAAGTAGTTCCAAAAATAAACTTTTTCTTTCCGACTCTTCAATAATCGATAAACCCTGTTTGCTTCCGTAGAAAATTGCAGATTTTCCCCAAGAAAGTAGCATTGCCACGGACAGTTCTTCAATTCAGAATTTGCCATCTCGCAAAATTAAGGTTGGCACCGTTTTTCTATATTTATCTTCTTTTTGTTATTGCTCATTTGTCTCATTTATTGAATTCTAGGGTTTTGTTATATCTTCTAGGCTGGTGTAAGATTCCAAGTCTTTTTTTTCGTGGGGTTTTCAAGTTTTGTTTTGTTTTTGTTTTTTTTTTTTTGTTTTGTTTTTTTTTAAATTGATTTAAGGTTAGTGTTCATTTGTTAAATTTTTAAGATGTTGGTTTTTGTTTAATAATTGGTGTTGGTGTCCATCCTTGGACTTCTTGCAACTTTTCAAACTTTCTTGTTGATTGAGTACTGAATTAGTGATACTTTTTGTTTATTTCATTAATTATTCAATTCTAGAGGTTTTTGATACATGGGTGTTGCTTAGCTTTGGCTAAGTTTCGCTTTTTTAATTTTGGTTCTTGCTTTTGGTTTTTGCAGGTTTGGGCTTCATCAGCTTATGTATTACTTGTTTCTTGTGAGGGTAAGAAAGGATATGTCGATTTTTCCGAAAAGCGAATCGATTCACATTCGTGAAGTATGGAATGATAATCTTGAATATGAATTTAGTTTAATTCAGGATATCGTTGATGATTACCCTTACATTGCCATGGACACTGAGTTTCCAGGTATTGTATTACGTGTAATAGGGAATTTCAAGAATAGCTCTGAGTATAATTACCAAAACTTGAAAGTTAATGTCGATCTCTTGAAGTTAATTCAATTAGGCCTCACATTTTCTGATGAGAACGGGAATTTACCCAAGTGTGGGTCTGATAAGTACTGTGTGTGGCAATTCAATTTTTATGAGTTTGACCCTGATGAAGATGTGTATGCTTATGATTCTATTAAATTGTTATCCCAAAGTGGCATTGATTTTAAGAAGAACAAAGAGAAGGGTGTTGATGCTATGAGATTTAGCGAGCTCTTGATGTCATCTGGGATTGTTTTGAATGATAGTGTGCATTGGGTGACATTTCATAGTGGATATGATTTCGGATACTTGCTGAAGTTATTGACTTGCAAGGATCTGCCTGATACACAGGCTGGTTTTTTTGACTTTATCAAGATGTATTTCCCCACGCTTTATGACATCAAGCATCTAATGAAGTTCTGCAATAGTCTTCATGGTGGGTTGAACAAGCTTGCGGAGTCGTTGGAAGTGGAGAGAATTGGGATCAGTCACCAAGCTGGTTCAGATAGTTTGCTCACTTGTTATACATTTATGAAAATGAAAGATAATTTCTTTAAAGGCTCGCCTGAGAAATATTCTGGTGTTTTGTATGGTCTTGGTGTTGAGAATGGACAGATAACTCAATGAAAGAAAAAAATAAAATCATTTTTATAAAAATCAAGGAAAAAATAGAAGTGCTTTCTGGCGTAAATGTTTGTGACATTTTTCATCTATGGTGCTTTATTCTCGTTGTTCTACCCTACATACCTTGCATTAATTGTTCTGAATACTGTGGTGGCTTGCATTTGCATTTTTCCTATTGGCAGTTTGGCCAATCAAAGGGTAACTGGAAGCCCCAATTTCATTGCATTTATAAGAAATTGCATGTTTTGTTGATACATGATTGTTACTTTATAAGCAGGAAAAAAGTTTCAGGAGTACGGTGGATCATCGGAAACTCGATTACATTGGTAATTTTTTTTTTCTCTTGTTATGCTTCTCCGATACATGTTCGTCAACACTGCTTTGATGGACTGGATAATTTTTGTTTTCTGTCGACTCAAGTGATCTTTAAATTCTTTACATGAAAAGATAGTACTTGTATCATTGTAATCATTCTTCATGCCACTACTCTGAAAATAGTTTATAGCCAGACCAGTGACTTCTCTATATTCTGGCCACTTTAAATTCCACAAAAGGATTAACAAGCTCCAGAAGTGTGTTGCTCTAGTTCTGAACATGGGGTTTTATCTGATTCCATGCAAATGTTACAAGTTTGGATTTATATTTTATACAGTCTTATCTGATTATTTGCTCCCGTGGTTGTTTTCTAGTTTTGTTGGTGGGATTTCTTTGGGGAAAGTTTTAGATTTGGTTGTCTCTCTGCTGGCTTATGGTTTGTGTTGAGCATTATTTGGTATTTGGTCGAGATGTCTAGGGTTGTGGTTGTAGTGAACTATTAATCCTCAACTTATTTCTGGTCCTTGGGGTTGTTCCTTCTGTTTGTTACTGCTCGAATGTCAGGTTCAGCAGCAGAAGTAGCAACAAGGCACCATCCAGAGCCAACTAAAATGTCATTTGTGAAAGGCAGAGATGAATCTCTCGTTTTGGGTTGTAGCTTGGGCTCGTTTGCATAAGAAACCTAAAATTTTTGGCAGTCCGTTCTTTCGACAACTGATACAAGTGTTTCTAGATCAATACTATGAAATGGTCGGTCTTCAATGAAAAAGGGTGCAACAATCAAGATATTCTGTCAAAAAAAAAAAGACCAGTCTGGCCATTGACCAATTCATAAATCAAAACATATTCTCAGATTATGCAATCCATTTCGGTTCATGTGAAACATTGATAGTAATTAATGTTCATGTAATCACTTTTAATTTACATCATCAACAGAGGCAAGAATGCTTCTACTATCTGTTGAATGCTTCTACTCTGATAGTCGATAGTCTAGTGTAATAATTATCTAAATTTATACCAAAAATCAAGCAGTTCACATTGGCAGAAGTACAATGATCACGGAAAAGTCCTGATTGGTTTGTATCCAACAAAACATAATATAATCACATTGTTATGGAACTTTGAAAAGAATCAAATAGGATACTCTTGGTGCCAGTATCAGCCCAGCCTTGCTTCTCTCTGTAGTACCTGAATTTGGGGAGGGCAAAATACACGCAACATCGTCAGAAAACTGGTCAGGTATTTTGCTATATAAAGGGAAAAAAACAAATGCAGGTTAAGTTGCAAGCTCAAGCTTTGGGCATGTTCTCAAACACCAAACTGGCATTGATGAAGGCCGCAGAAAATTGAAGCATTAATTTCATGTTTCCGACAAAATTTGTTTGAATTAGCATATATAACAATGATTTCTTACTCAAATGTTTGTTCAATGACCACAAAAAAGTAAACAGAAAACTTGTGATTGCACTAGGCGACTGATTTTTAACACAAGAGGAGGGTCTGTCCATAACAAAATGTTCTTTACAGGTCCCAATTTTTTGGACTGACTCCGAATCCCAATAGACTAAACCATTGAACACATCATCCCCAAACCCAGGGCCCAATGGATTATTTGTAGAGGAACAATGGACCAGAGACTACACAAACGGCACTAATGAAAAGAAAGAGAGTAGCAAGTACCTCTTCAGCAAATTTTATCAAAATGGTTGTCCGAGGTCGTTGTTGTCCCTCCACAGGCACAAAATGTGCTGTGACTACTGCAGGGAAGCCAGCACTATCCAGAACACCCTTCAAAGAAAAAAGGAAAAACCTCATCAGAGCTTTCACCCACCAGCTGTTCAGTCAATCCGTACATATTTTTGCTCCACTTACCCTAACTATTCCAGCAACAAATGCCCCACAATTAAATGTCCCCATATCTTTTGGAATTGAAATAAATCTACAAGTCAGGAAAAGTTTAAACCAAAATCATCAGTTGGATTTGACATAAAACCAAGATACAGCTAATTGCAACAGTCATATTAAGAATGATAGGCAATAAGTAAATAATAACCTGTTTACAAGGAGCTCTTTCTCACTGATCATGTATTCATCTTCATGTTCGGTGCCTTTCTCAAGTGAATCAGCTACCTATTAAAGTCTCAATTAAGAAGTGGTCGGATAAATTGTGAATAATCCCAATGGATTTGAAGCAGAACATTATGAAATGAAGTGTAACACCACACAAGATCCAACAGTCTGTTGGCCATTTCATGCCTCTCATATAAAGTCAGGAGCATGGCTATCCCACACATTAGTCCATACTCCATAGGATCCCTTCTTCTTGACAAGATGATTAAAACTCAAGGTAAACAAAAAAATATCACTAAAGTTCCAAAGCACAAAAGTTGACAGTGTCTGGTGCATCAAATATCAAAGCCTTGTTCAATTCAAAGGGTTTGGAGAAGTAATTGACATTCCAACTATCATCCTATGAAATGCTAACTGAAATTGCTAACCTTTCCGAATAAGACCTTCCAAACAGTGCTGTGTATGAAGGACAAGATACCCAGCAATCGTGTCTCCCTTCTGTTTCCCTGTGCCATAAGAAATGAATAAATAAAAAACAATAAATTAATCACTTTCAAAAAATTCCATACAATATGACCAATGTCTACACACGCGCACATGCACAGGTGTCAGCCAAAATGAAAGGATGATTTCCATCATTCCATGGTATAACACTGCTATAAGCAGCTCAAAGAAGAAATTCCATGGAGAGAAACAATACTTTTTCGAGGAAAATAAAGCCCTGGCCCAATTTTATCCCCTACTCCCCTTCAACCATCCAAGTCTACATTGCAGAAGCTGTATGGTCCATGGAAGTTGGAGAGTGAGCAAGGAAACAAGAGTCCAATGAGCTCAAGCAGTAGGTATTAGTACCATATAGAGCTCGAGCACAATGTATGTAAACTGGATAGGATTTAAGCAGAATTTTCAACAACTATTACATTACGTATTAGCATGGAGATCCAAATAGAATTCTAACATTTATATCTTACCTTATCCCTGTGGCAAAGGAGTTCAAGAACTCGAGCACCAACAGCATAGCCTGCATCCTCCAACCTGTATGATTTTCAGAAAGAATTTCCAATTTAAAAATAATGTCTATAGCCAGTTTGAAATGCCAAAACCTAAAGTTCCTGTTATGCAATACAAATCTTCAACTTCATTTTATTGAAGAAAATTAGAACCATATATAATGACACAATTTCAAATGTTGTTATTGCGTTTGATTTTTCAAGCTGGGATAGGGAAGAACTTGAGCACCAACAGCAAATCCTGTTATGCAATACGATTTATTGCATTTGATTTTTCAAATGCTGGGATAGTAATGAAAATTAAAACTACCATATATAATGACACAATTTCATTTTATTTAGCATTGCATGTGTCAACTCTGAGCGAGAAGCAAGGAATCTACGATTTTAGAACAATAACATGAATTCATTATCTTCTGGTTTCCATCTACTTACTTCCAATAGTATTGAAAGATATTTGAGTATAAAAGCATGTGCATTAACCAACCTACAATAGAAAACATGTTTCTGTAACAAATTAGTTCAATCTATGTTAATTTATAGTAAGACTAAATTTTACCTTCGCTCTAATTCACCAATGTTGTCAACCTGTGTTTGATTGTACTGAACAAGCTCCGAGAACAGAAACGCAAATGCACTCAAACTACCTACCATCAAAACCAACGAATAAAATTTCAAAAAATCCCAACATTATATCTAAAGTTAATTTTCAAATTTAGTCCTTTAACTTTGCCTATCCATCGATCCAAGGATAAATTTCAAAATCATTGCTTTAACTAGAATGTCTGTCTCATTAAAAGATTAAGGCAAACCGCTGTCAAGATCTTAATTTTTTTTTAATCTATGTCAGCACAAGAAATGTTGTTGAAAGCAACTGAGGAACAAAAAAAAAAAAAAAAAAAAACAGCTTTAGATAAAATTCAGTTGCTTGTGGTTTTCCAGCACATTTTCTGGGTACCCAAACAGAGCGTGAAACTGAAAAAGAAAATAATCGAAGAGTCATTAGAAGAAGACCTCTTGTTTGCCTTTGCTGAGGGGTTTATCGAGAACGTTAGAGTACTGCTTGATCTTCCCTGCTCCGATCATGTTTTCGTCCCGCGATTTTCCTTCGTTTTCTCGCACTTTCTCGTTGTAAGCAAACTGGATCGAGGAAAAAGAATTTGTGGAACTGGACTCCTGACTCCAGAGTCACTCACTTAACGAACCGGACCCGACTCGACCCGCCCTTTATTTCTTTTAATAATATGTCATCAAAAATCATATTTTATTACGGGAAAAAAAGATAGATTAATTATCATATTCAACTTTAAAATGATAAAGGAAAATATAAATTTTGTGTAAAAAACCAAAGAATCTCGCTAACTAAATATATATGGCGAGTTTGATAGAAAATATAAATTAATTTTATAAATTATGAAACAAATGTTATAATATAAATTAATTTAAAGTTAAAGTACAAAAATAATTTTATATTATGTGGTTTAATTTTATGAATATTTAACTAACGTTAATATCGTATCAATTATATATTTAAACGTCAATATACACTAATTTATAAACCCACCAAATAGTCTTTTCTCTTGACATTTTTAAATTTTAATCTCCTTCTTTGTTCTTAGAGAAGCAAATTCGATGTGAGTTTTGTGTGATGAAATAATTGGTGTATATAATTTATTAATATGTATTGAGATTATATTGTACTATGTATGATGGTGAATGACATGACGATATTGAAAGTTGAATATAGTCATACAATTATTTTTTTCTTGACATAGGGGAAATCCCATCATCAAACTACTCATTCCGAGTTTAAAGCAGAACAAGTAAAATCTCCGCTATTTCAGATTCTTATAAAAACACACTTCATAAATTCGAACTCAAATCTTGAAATGAATCCCATGCCCTATACTCTAAACCGACCCTTGAATACTATAATCACACAATACGTAAACATAAATACAATTTAGATGGTCAAATCTTCATCCAAATGTCATTAAAACTAAAGGATTCTAGATATGAAATAATTCAACTTAGAAAAGTAGCTATATTTAGATTGTGTTATATAGTCTTCTTTCTTTTCTGCTGTATTTGTACAAATGACACCTAGCAAGTTAGTTACAGCTGGTGTCGCTGGTGTTTATATATCGAGTTGCTCTCTTCATTTTGTGTGTTTCGTGACGCCTTGTAATACACACGCACATTGTGTGTTTTCTAAGATTCAAGCTTCTTCCTAATAGAGATAATTTTCTCAGTCATTTTCCA
>SKCR01009537.1:0-23387 GCA_019454045.1 Zanthoxylum bungeanum
ATATATCTATGGTGATCTAATCACAAATGATGAGAGTGCAATTTCCTTATTACATAGTTAATTTGCTACAACAACACAATGATCTGTGCAAATAGTGACGCTATGGGTCATATTATCCAACAATAAGGAGGTTAGTGGGAGCGCACTGACAGTGAAATTCCCATAAAGCAATTGGTGGAAGCTTGGCTTTCATAGATATTCTCCGTAGAATTCTGGGGAGTAACAACCTTTATTCAAGGAATAAAGATCTACTGGGATAGATTTGGAGTTGTTAACACTCTCTGGGAAATGTACATTGAAAATGTACTTGATATGGTGTCTCATACGCTTTGAGCATATGGAGTCACAATCAGGACAATCCAAGTGATAGTCACTGGATTGAAGTTAAGGACATCTATTAGTATCGTAGAGAACTAAGATGTTGTCTAAAAACTATGGAGAAGGAGAACTTGAAGTGACTGGGATCACTGCTGCAAGTTTCCAAATAGTTTAATACTACGGTACTATAAAGTTTTGAAAAACGGGACAGTGAGCTGGAAATCTTCCGAGCAAGATACTGTTGCCGAAAAACAACAAATGCAGATTATTGCTGCGGCTGAGGCAGCAATAGAAGCCATTTGGGTCGATAATAAATCTAATTAGATTAGATATAGTTCTGTTAGCAGCTGAGCTAGGCGTCAGCACAAGGCTAAGGAATTAAAGGTCTCATCGACGATCCAGATATATACTTCTATATTCATCTGATTCGTTCGGATCATACATCGTGGCGATGTGATGATCGTATAAATCGCGTAAGACGATAATCATGGAAATCCGCTGACGAAAACCTTTTCTCAGCATTTGAGCGAACCGTACATAGTTCGGGTGTACGACACTTGAGTGACTGACTATGTGCCAAGTGGGAGATTGTTGGATAATATGACCCATAGGTCACTATTTGTACAGATCATAGTGATGTTGTACAAATTAGCTATGTGACAAGGAAATTGCACTCTCATCATTTGTGATTAGATCACCTTAGATATATAAATGAAGAGAGGTCCATATGATTAGTTCCTGGATTGAGATGATATGAGACAGTATCAGTCCACGAAGGATTAATCATTAAATATCCCTAGTCGTAGTATTATCGAGACTGGACATCGATAATGCGAATAGGCTGGTATCGCACTTGTGCGCGTTGTGAGGGCACAACGGCGTAGTTCTCATATACTTAAGTTTGGATACTTATGCAAGTACGATAGGAGGTTGTGTTTCACCGATGGTACGGAAATAGCTTCGCTCTGGATAGACCCCATCGGAATCCCATTGGTATTATGACTATGTGTCTATGGGAATCCGACATCAGGGTAGGTGTATTTGGTCTTGAACCGACTAGCACCGCTAATGCTTACGACAATCAATATACTTTAGTTGAGGTCGTCTAGAACTCTAAACCGGTTCTGTGTACGCCGAAGCTGAGTATATTGAGAATCGTAGAGTATTGGGTGTGATGTCAAGACGGAAGTATCACTCCAGTCATAGTGGAGATGATGTCACGCAGGATACGGTATTAGTACTCTGAGGTGCTGCAGCCATCGGGATTTATGACAAGGTCATGTATATCCGATATAGAGACTAGTTACCGACATCCGACATGTGCTTCGGACGGGGCAGACACTTATCCAGCCCCAGCCCTAGCACGTGACTATCCGATACTGGGCCGATATGCACGATACTTGGTATACTACGCCTGATATAGATCCTTATATATTCCTGTAAGAATATTTCCGGAGAATTGGGTAGGCATGGCGTTTTGCTAGAAGCTAACCTTGTCTTGTAAATCGGTAGGACGTGGTACTTGGTACTTACGTGTTCGGATAGTCCGACGACCGTATTTACTGCCAACATATCCGGGATCTCATGGGTCTCCCAATGATACACCGATGACGTATGACTCGCACTCATAATTAATCTAGGATTAATTGATGAGAGAGAAATTAATCTGGGAAATACGGAGATATTTTATCTGGGATAATGAAGGGGTTATTTAGGGGGATCCGGTAACGCAGCGGAAGCGGTGAAAATCCGATTTTCAGATTTCAAAAATTTTTCTCGGATAAATTAAATAAACATATTTATTTAACATTCCAATAATCAAATTGTGAAAATAAATTCAATAAAACATTTTTAGGTGAATTTACCGAAATACCCTTGCTTTGTACTTTGTCCGTTTTAGTCCGAAATTGATCCAATCAATTTTGAATGATTCTAAATCATTTCTAAGATGAACTTATGATGTTCCAAACATCAAAACACCAAAGCAACCAAAATCCCCATTTTTCTCTCTCAAAGCCGAGAGCACCAAATGGTGCCCAAGTTGACCATTTGGTCATTTCATGCTTCAAAACTCATCCAATGAAATCCAATCAACATGAAACTTTGCATGCATCATATACACACCCAAATGCTCAACATATATGAAAACCCCCAAATTTGGAATTAGTTAGAAACCCTAATTTTTCAATTTCCACAATTGGACAAATTAGGCTAATTACATTAAATCAAATGTTTCAATCATCAATCTTTCATCCAATTCAAGTCTCAACACAATGAAACAACTCAAGATCAAATCTAGGTCATTTAAGAGTGGGTCAACAACTCTAGAATAGCAACTTGGTTTCATAAACCTTACAAGAGTTTTATTACTACAATAGTTAAACACTTTATTCATTACACATGCTCTACACTTCACCAAACTTTCCATCACCAAAAACATAAAGAAAAAGAAAGAAATAACCTAAGGATATCAATATGGAAGCCTAGATGTTAAGGAACATTTTCCTTACTAATAGTAAGTTAGAGAAAACTTACTAAAATCAAGCTTTCCTTGGTTTTTCTTTTCTTTCTCAAACTTCTTCAAGCTTTCTTCAATGGTGTTTCTTTTTTTGATAAAGTGTATTAGGTTATTGATAAATGAAATGAAAATCAATTTATATGTGTAACAATTACACCTTGGCCGAAAATGCAAGACCAAATTCAACAAATTGTAATTTCAATTTCATTTCAATTATAATAATTAAATCAACTTGCATAAATATCTTCTAAACTACTTTATTAGATATTTATCTTGGTCAACAATTGCAAATGTCATTCATTTACTTTAATTATCCTAACATAAGATATTTATATTTTAATTAATTTAATCATTTAACAATTAAATAATTAATTAATTAATCAAATACAAATATATTAAATATATGTATAATATTTACATTAAATATTAAAAACATATATTCATTTAGGAAATAAGTCAAATAACTCATTTTGACTATTAATTAATGTGTATTTAAATTAATCAAGTATTAAATGTAAATACACAATAATTAAGTAAATGACTATCTAGTGTCTTTAGCATGTATCTTGCGTTTAACCATTAAACGACTTTATAAATAATCAATATTATTTATTTATGTTGCTCTAGTGCTCAACGAGTATGTTTCATTATTGAGACTCTCTAGGTTCAGGTATATCCGTCACGAAATCAAATTTCATGTCCATAATCTATCCACCCGTAGATTATGACGATCACGGATAATCTCGCTGAACCATACAGGTCGAGGTCATCGCAAATGTATAATTCCTCTGTCACAGGTATCCGGATAAATCCCAGAGATATAGATATGAACGTCAAATCTCTATCGGGACTATCCAGTCGACTATTCTATTAGCAATCTCAAAAAGAATGTTTAGAACTAGCTTCTAAACTTACCACGGGCCCATGGTTTTATCTGATTGCTAATCATATGGACTACCTATGCTCTGGTACACAGAACTGACGGATCCTATCTTGATACACATAGGACACCCTGAGGATCTATCTACACCCAACGAACAGGCGGAGGTCTGATCTAAATAGATCGGTGACGTGACTGCCATCTAAGTGTAGAAGATGTCTCATGTGCCCACAATGGCATCTCAAGTCTAAGAATCACAAGTGCTACTCAACCCAAGAAGATTCTTATTGACGCTGGTTACCATCCATTAAGAATCTTCGGTGAGTCGTTCAGTGTTTATCCGCTATAAACACCTACACGTCTATACTAGTCTCCAAGACTAATGGTTCATTGAGAAACCATTGGAATCATATATTCCAGTATACGACATGTACCGGTCTCAACGGGTTTACTATACTGACCAAGTAGTGTAAACCTTGACCAGGAACTGTCTGAGAATGACAACGTCATGATACACTCAATGTCCGTTGCGACGCTTTTGCAACTGTACCATGACTAATCATTCTAAGGTCATTACGTCTTTACCATATAAAAGATTAGATTATATTATAGAAACTGCATATATTATTACTTATAATAACGTTTTACAGAAGTATTTAACAAAATACAACCGGGAATTGGCGCTCTGAGCACCAACCCCTACAAAATCTCCCACTTGCTCTAGTGCCAAATCGATTGTATCTAATACCCATCGACTCCACGTGTTTATCAAATAACTTCGGAGGTATGGCCTTCGTCAGCGGGTCTGCTACGTTGTCTTCACTCGGCACCTTGCACACGACAATGTCCCCTCGCGACACAATCTCTCGAATGATGTGGTACTTGCGTTCCACATGCTTCGACTTCTGATGCGCCCTCGGTTCCTTTGCTTGCGCAATGGCTCCAGTATTATCACAGTATAACAGAATCGCATTCTCGATACTTGGGACAACTCCCAATTCTGTGATAAAGTTCTTTATCCACACAGCCTCTTTTGCGGCTTCAGAAGCTGCAATATATTCCGCCTCAGTGGTGGAATCAGCTGTAGATCCCTGTTTGGAACTCTTCCAACATACTGCACCTCCGTTAAGGGTAAAGACAAATCCAGATGTAGACTTTCTATCATCGGGATCCGATTGGAAATCGGAGTCTGTATACCCATTAACCTGCAGTTCGTTTCCTCCATAAATAATCAACTTATCCTTAGTACCCTTAAGATACTTTAGGATATATTTAATGGCCATCCAATGGTCATTACCTGGATTGGACTGATATCGACTAGTTACGCTAACAGCGAAACTGATATCAGGCCTCGTACACAACATGGCATACATTATGCTACCCAAACACGAAGCATAAGGTTGGTTAGACATTCTAACCTTCTCATCTTCTGTTTGTGGACACATCTTCTTGGAAAGATGAATCCCATGTCTGAACGGTATGTTTGCTGTCTTACAGTTACCAAAGCTATACCGTTCCAAGATCTTATCTACGTACGTTGATTGGGATAACCCAATCAGCCTCCTTTGTCTATCTCGATAGAGTTTTATCCCTAAAACATAGGAAGCTTCTCCCAGGTCCTTCATGGAGAAATTCTTACAGAGATATGCTTTAACGCTTTGTAACATACCTAAATCATTCCCAATGATTAGGATGTCATCAACATACAGGACTAAAAATACGACCATGCTCCCACTGGCCTTCTGATACACACAGGATTCTTCCGAATTCTTAAGAAAACTAGACGATCTGATAATCTCGTCGAATCGAAGATTCCAACTTCGTGAAGCTTGTTTAAGTCCATAAATGGACTTCTTAAGCTTACAAACCATACCCGAGGTTTGGCTGGATGTGAAACCTTCCGGCTGTTCCATATAGATTTCTTCATCAAGAAACCCATTTAGAAAAGCCGTTTTGACATCCATTTGCCAAATCTCGTAGTCATGATACGCAGCTATAGAAAGCAAAATCCGGATAGACTTAAGCATTGCCACCGGCGAAAAAGTTTCATCGTAGTCGACGCCAGGTCGCTGCGTGTAACCTTTTGCTACCAGTCGGGCCTTGTAAGTTTCAACCTTACCGTCAGGCCCGCGCTTCCTCTTGTAAACCCATTTACAACCGATAGGAACAATTCCTTCGGGAAGCGGAATCAAGTCCCAAACTTGATTTTCATGCATTGAATCTATCTCGGATTTCATGGCACTTTGCCATTTCACGGAGTCGATGTCCAACATCGATTCTCTATAGGTGAAAGGATCGGTCTCTTCAACTAAGAGAACATCCAGACTCTTTTCTTGTATCAAATACAAGCGTTCAGGAGGTCTAGATACCCTTTCCGACCTACGGAGTGTGTGTGTTGAAGGTCCTTCATCTACTTGAACCTCAGGTTCCTCCGTTGGTTCGTTGTTTTCAGGTTGGACTTCATCAAGTTCAACCTCTATGATCACTTCCTTCTGACAAAAATTCTACTTCTAGAAATTTTGCGAAGCGAGCTACGAAGACATTTCGATGCTCGGTATCATAGAACAGATATCCCCTCGTATTTGAGGGATATCCAACAAACCTAAACTTTTGCCCTCGAGGCGAAAGCTTACTTTGCTGAGTCACCCTGACATAGGCAGGACAACCCCAAACCTTAATATAATTAAGATTCGGTCTCCTACCGAACCATATCTCATACGGTGTCGTAGGAACAGCCTTTGAAGGAATCTTATTCAAAAGATGTGCGGCTGTTAAGAGACAGTAACCCCATAAGTAATAGGGCAAATCTGTGAAACTCAACATCGATCGGACCATATCCAATAAAGTCCGATTTCTCCTTTCAGATACACCGTTGTGCTGTGGTGTACCTGGAGGAGTATATTGAGCGAGAATCCCATTCTCCTTCATATAATCCATGAACTCACCACTCATATATTCGCCGCCTCGATCTGATCGAAGGCATTTAATATATTTACCAGTTTGTTTTTCTACTTCATTTCGGAACTCTTTGAACTTTTCAAAGGTTTCCGATTTATGTCGCATCAAATACACATAACCGTACCGTGAAAAATCATCGGTAAAGGTAACGAAGTACGAATAACCACTGTGAGCAGTTTGACTTAGTGGACCACATACATCAGAATGTACGAGTTCCAGTAAGTTAGTGGCACGGTGTCCAACACCAGAAAATGGGGCCTTGGTCATTTTACCCTGAATACAGGATTCACAAGTTGGATAGGACTCAATGGTAAGATCTGATATCAAACCATTCCTAACCAATTGGGTAAGGCGTTTAACGCCAATGTGACCAAGTCTCATATGCCAAAGTTCAGTATTATTAATTTCAGGTAATCTACGTTTATTAACTCCAGTATTTAATATATCTTTAGAAGTTTGCAATGTATAATGACCATGCTGATTTGGACAACTAAGGATCTGAATATTATTTCTATCATATAAATACAAAGAACTATTCTTAATATTCATACAAAAGCCTTCTGTATCAAGTACAAAAAGAGATATAATATTAGCGACACATCCTGGTAGACAGTCATTAAGCAAAAGTGTCCCATTCGGCAATGAGATCTCGCATACTCCCACTGCAACTGCATCCAAAGAGTCTCCACTCCCGAACCGCAACTGCATCTCCCCTGGCTTCAGCCTCCTACTTTCCTTCAGCACCTGCAACGAATTGCAAATGTGAATGGGACAAGCAGAATCTAAAATCCAGCTGGATGTAACGGCTTCACAAGCCAAAGATAAATCAATAACTGGAAAAATAAAAGTACCTGATGTAGATGCTCTGTCTCTCCTGATCTGAGCAATGTAATCTGGACAGTTTCTCTTCCAGTGCCCGACCTTGCCGCAGTGGTGGCATTTGTCTTCAGAAGCCCTCTTGGGCTTTGCTATCTTCGGCTGCTGTTGAGGACCAACTGTCCTCTTTTTCTTCTTCCCTTTCTTGTTCTTTCCCTTGGACATTCCTTGGGAAGAAGCTGAAAGAGAAGTAGATCTAGGAGGGCGAGTTGGTAATCCCTTCCTAAGGTCCTCTTCTGCCGTGAGCAACATCCTATGCAGCTCATGGTAGGTGCAGACGGTCCCGTACATGTTGAAGTACATCACAAACTGTCGGAATGAAGCTGGCAGAGAACCCAGAATGACACTCCTCCCGAGAATGTCATTCAGGATGAGATTATGTTGCCTCAACTGATCGATCAAATCGATCATTTGAAGAACATGCGGGCTAACACTTTGCCCCTCATCCACGCGCATGGAACAATTCCATGGCGACTTTATGAACAATCACTTGTTCTTGGTTCTCGAACGATTGTCGTAATCGTGGTCATCATACTGTAGGAATCAATCATACCATAGTATTGCTGTTTGAGTTTCGGAGAGAGCGAACTGAGAATGTATGACTTAACTCTTAAGTCATCATCCTTCCAAGTTTCAAAAACTTGGCGTTCCTCTCCGAAGCCTCCTCACCCACTGCAAGGGGCAAAGGGCCCTCAAGCACATATCCCAACTTCTCGGAGTCGAGGACAATCCTCAAATCCATTCCCAGTCCGTAAAGTTCTCAGCGCCTTTTAGTTTGTTCGCATCTAGCATACGCGCAAACTGGTTTGTGGATTGACCCGCCATCGCAAATCTATCATATAGATCACGAAAAACGGTTAGCAGAATTAAAGCAGTTTCATATAATATCAAAAGCATAAACTAGATCATGGATTTTTAATCTAATATGCCCCTCCCACTAAATCATGCATTACTGTAATCCCAACACAGAATACAAATATTCAATAATTAAATTAAATATAAATAGTGAAAGGTGGATCCCGTGAATATATTTCAGCTCACAGCAGAGGCACGGTCTCGCCTACGTATATTCATCAGGTAGACAACTCAATTGTCAATCACTCAACAGTGACTCCTAAACTCACGGTCCTGGCCGTTTCTCGTTGTCGCTGTGAAGGCAGGCCCACAAGGAGACGTACCAAGGTAATACTCGTCAATGATAAACTCAAGTTACTTACGTAATCCTGACAGCTAGGGCACGTTCAGAATTCCGCTTTTACTTGAATTTATCTAGTATCAGATATACATCCGGTATAAATAAATCTTTATCGGCTACACCCTCACAGCAGAGGCACGGTCTCGGATGTAGTCACAAAGAAGTATTCATAAACCGTATTGACAAGACGGACAATATAACATGCATCAAATACATAATTACATTAAACCTTATTATTAGGGATTTTCCGCTAAGTGTCATACACCCTAAATCTAATCAAATTAGTCCTCATAAGCATGCATAAAGTCAAGAAAACATGATTAAACATTGATTCAATGTAGGCTAAGCATTTTAAGTGGCCTAGAATCAGACTCGCTCTGATACCATTTTGAAGGGGTTATTTAGGGGGTGATCCGGTAACGCAGCGGAAGCGGTGAAAATCCGATTTTCAGATTTCAAAACTTTTTCTCGGATAATTAAATAAAAATACATATTTATTTAACATTCCAATAATCAAATTGTGAAAATAAATTCAATAAAACATTTTTAGGTGAATTTACCGAAATACCCTTGCTTTGTACTTTTGTCCGTTTTAGTCCGAAATTGATCCAATCAATTTTGAATGATTCTAAATCATTTCTAAGATGAACTTATGATGTTCAAAACATCAAAACACCAAAGCAACCAAAATCCCTTTTTCTCTCTCAAAGCCGAGAGCACCAAATGGTGCCAAGTTGACCATTTGGTCATTTCATGCTTCAAAACTCATCCAAATGAAATCCAATCAACATGAAACTTTGCATGCATCATATACACACCCAAATGCTCAACATATATGAAAACCCCCAAATTTGGAATTAGTTAGAAACCCTAATTTTTCAATTTCCACAAATTGGACAAATTAGGCTAATTACATTAAATCAAATGTTTCAATCATCAATCTTTCATCCAATTCAAGTCTCAACACAATGAAACAACTCAAGATCAAATCTAGGTCATTTAAGAGTGGGTCAACAACTCTAGAATAGCAACTTGGTTTCATAAACCTTACAAGAGTGTTTATTACTACAATAGTTAAACACTTTATTCATTACACATGCTCTACAACTTCACCAAACTTTCCATCACCAAAAACATAAAGAATAAAGAAAGAAATAACCTAAGGATATCATATATGGAAGCCTAGATGTTAAGGAACATTTTCCTTACTAATAGTAAGTTAGAGAAAACTTACTAAAATCAAGCTTTCCTTGGTTTTTCTTTTCTTTCTCAAACTTCTTCAAGCTTTCTTCAATGGTGTTTCTTTTTGATAAAGTGTATTAGGTTAATTGATAAATGAAATGAAAATCAATTTATATGTGTAACAATTACACCTTGGCCGAAAATGCAAGACCAAATTCAACAAATTGTAATTTCAATTTCATTTCAATTATAATTAAATCAACTTGCATAAATATCTTCTAAACTACTTTATTAGATATTTATCTTGGTCAACAATTGCAACTAATGTCATTTACTTTAATTATCCTAACATAAGATATTTATATTTTAATTAATTTAATCATTTAACAATTAAATAATTAATTAATTAATCAAATACAAATATATTAAATATATGTATAATATTTACATTAAATATTAAAAACATATATTCATTTAGGAATAAGTCAAATAACTCATTTTGACTATTAATTAATGTGTATTTAAATTAATCAAGTATTAAATGTAAATACACAATAATTAAGTAAATGACTATCTAGTGTCTTTAGCATGTATCTTGCGTTTAACCATTAAACGACTTTATAAATAATCAATATTATTTATTTATGTTGCTCTAGTGCTCAACGAGTATGTTTCATTATTGAGACTCTCTAGGTTCAGGTATATCCGTCACGAAATCAAATTTCATGTCCATAATCTATCCACCCGTAGATTATGACGATCACGGATAATCTCGCTGAACCATACAGGTCGAGGTCATCGCAAATGTATAATTCCTCCGTCACAGGTATCCGGATAAATCCCAGAGATATAGATATGAACGTCAAATCTCTATCGGGACTATCCAGTCGACTATTCTATTAGCATCTCAAAAAGAATGTTTAGAACTAGCTTCTAAACTTACCACGGGCCCATGGTTTTATCTGATTGCTAATCATATGGACTACCTATGCTAAACAGGAACGATGGTACCAGTAGAGTACGGAATTGATACACATAGGACACCCTGAGGATACTATCTATCACACCCAACGAACAGGCGGAGGTCTGATCTAAATAGATCGGTGACGTGACTGCCATCTAAGTGTAGAATGTCTCATGTGCCCACAATGGCATCTCAAGTCTAAGAATCACAAGTGCTACTCAACCCAAGAAGATTCTTATTGACGCTGGTGTACCATCCATTAAGAATCTTCGGTGAGTCGTTCAGTGTTTATCCGCTATAAACACCTACACGTCTATACTAGTCTCCAAGACTAATGGTTCATTGAGAAACCATTGGAATCATATAACCCTGTATACGACATGTACCGGTCTCAACGGGTTTACTATACTGACCAAGTAGTGTAAACCTTGACCAGGAACTGTCTGAGAATGACAACGTCATGATACATCTCAATGTCCGTTGCGACGCTTTTGCAACTGTACCATGACTAATCATTCTAAGGTCATTACGTCTTTACCATATAAAAGATTAGATTATATTATAGAAACTGCATATATTATTACTTATAATAACGTTTTACAGAAGTATTTAACAAAATACAACCGGGAATTGGTGCTCTGAGCACCAACCCCTACAGATAAAATATCGTCTAAAGAGAGAAAACGATTGATTTAGAATTAATCGGGTAAGTTGATATATTTGATATATCAATTGAAATTGGATTTCGACGCGAAATTGAAATTGGATTTTAATTCGGGAAAGCGAATTAATTTAGAATTAATTCGTTAGCGACGTGAATAGTGGATTCGCTAGGCGTAATCATTTATTTACGACGCAACGGAGAATTCGCTAATTAGGAATTAGCGAAACCAAGCCCGAGAGTGATTGCGAGCGCATTCGCATTTCGAATTCGAGTGCGGCACGCAAGTCACATCAAGCGTCAAATCATTAGTCGCATCAAGCTTTAAATCACATGTCACTTTGAGTGATGACATTTGATTGATTGATGTGATTGATTGATTGAAAGACAACTTGACAATTTGAGTGATGTGAGTTGTTGGAATAGTGTTAGTGGTTGGAAAGTTTAGTATTTGACTTTTTGAAACCCAAATAAAATGTAATTACCTTTATTATATTTTGGAAAATATATAAGGTAAATGTTTTACACTTTCTAACAACCTAATTCATATTTTCTTCTTCTCTCTCTCTCACACAATTCACGCCCAAGGGCAGTGAAGCTCACTGGTTTCTCTTGAAATGCCGTGAGTTTGGGAAGCATGTGCCTTGATTTTGTGGCAAAATCAAGCGGAGCTAGCACTCCGAGAGACTTACGAAGGTGTTAGGGAACTCACCCACGAGCCGGGAATCGTTCGACGAAGATTCGAAGCTCAAAAAGTGAACCAAAACTGAAAAATGTGAGGCAGTGGACTGGTCACTGCAGTTGCGTTTTGGAGGAGCAAAATCAATTTTTTCTTCACCAAATCGTCTCGACCGATCAATGTAAGTATTTCGCAACTTCTTTGATATGTATTTCACACTTATTCATGCTTGTTTGATGATCTTGGGACCTAGAATATTACCAACATTTAGAATGCATGTTTAAGGGTGTATGATGATGATACCTTAACAAAGATAATAAATTGGTTTCCAATTTGCACGCGAAAACCCTCACAAAATATTAAGCGTTTTTCCTTCCATTGAGTGATTCTTACTCAAGATCCAAGACTGGCATTGGTTTGTTGGCCAAAGTCAAGACCTTTGTCCGTCGAGGATGTGTTTGAATCACGAGAGCTTTGTTCCATATTGGTGTCTTGTCCAAGTTGTGATTTGTTGGCCAAAGTCAAGATCACTTCTTGTCCATCGACATTGATTAAGAAGCTTTCCAAGGTCAATGGGTTCCGCTTAACTAGGATCACTAAGTTTGTTGTGCCAAAACCAAGGCTTAGTTGATTTAGAGGAAAAAGGTTAGGCAATATATTGGATATATTGGCATATATAAGATATATGTTTCGGACTTGGATGTCCACCTACTGGATCTAGGAATTGGATGGGATTTAATTGATCTTAGAGATCTACCTAGTTAATTATCATACAATTTGTTGGCCAAAGTCAAGATTGTGTGTTATTTAACGGGATCCTAGCCCACTAGGAAACAAGGTTTCCGAGTACTCCACAGAGGGTTAGAGGCTCGCCGAAAAATAGTGGGAGGCAAGTATTAAATTTACAATATTCGTTTAGTAACTTGCCATATGCGCTCATATCAAATATTAAATCAAATAAATTATTTATTAGTTGGACTAATATTTAATATTGTTTTAATAAAACAGTTGGACTGTATGTATTCAGACTATTTCATTTATAGTTGATTTTATAATTGGATTATAGTAATCAATATAATTGAATTTAACCTAATAAATTATAGTTTATTAAATAGTTGGACTATAGTAATCATTATAATAAATAGTACCTAAATTATAGTTGATTAAATAGTTGGACTATAGTAATCATTATAATAAATAGTACCTAAATCGTTGATTAAATAGTTAGACTATTAGAATCAAGATAAATTTAAAGATTAGTGTTTAAACACAATCCTTGGTGAAAATGTATTTGAACGACTTTAATTTTCAAATTGAGAATAAGATTTCAGGATGGTCCTGGAAACTAATAAGTTACTTTATTTGATAAAATAACATCTTAGGCCTAAGCCCGGAGTTAAGCAAACAGTAGAGCATGATCTTTGGAAGATTCATGTGATGATAACTTTAGTGGTTAATCCATTATGCTTGCCAAATAGAATCCTTAATTTCTTAATCAGAACTAAGGATTAGATCCTTAAAGTATGATAATGAAATTAAAGGATCTTCATAAATCTATTTTTAGATATTTGAAGTACTAAATTGCAATAGTTAACTCTTGGAGAGTTAAAATCTATTCTCAAGGAGACAAAGCGAAAAGTTTGCAATAAGGCAAGAAGCGCAAGGCGCGCATCTTACTTCGACATTCCGGAAGGCCAAGGCTTGGCCAAAGGCTTCTGGGGTGTGGAAAAGGGCAAATGTAAAGTCATTATAATCTTCTGAGAAGACAAAAGACATATCCCAAAATGTCTGTCTAAATTGTGGCAAACATGATCGTGGAAGCGTGACTGCCGTTTGAACAAAGCAGCCATGAAGGAATTGAAGACGATCAAGGCTCTGACTTCAAATATGTTTGTCAAAATTATGTTCACTACTAGTATTAAAATTGGATTTTAGATACTTAGTGTGGTACATAAATATGTACTGGTGTGCAGAATCTGCTATGAGCAGGATACTGACATCAGATCAGATTAATTTGCGATTCAAAAATGGGACGACAGTCGCTGTTTTAACCGTAGATACCTAAATTTAGGAACTACCCTTCAGATGAGTACTTAAATTAGGAAACTGTTAAAATGTAACTAGTTTGACTAGATACATTATCTCCATATCAGGGTTTAATCTGTTGCGGATATACCTTTATATTCTAGAACACTAAAGTATTTTATTATATAAAATGATATTGAGATAAACACATTAGATGTGAATAACAATATTTATATTTTGAATATAAATAAATCTCAAACATATAACATGGCAAACAAATAGCTCAAAATAATTTGATCAGAAGAGACTTGTAAGTAGCATTGTTGTTTGGGACACAATTAAACAAGACTCGTATATCCACACTTTTGAAGAGTGGGAACTAGGACAAATTTGATTCCATTCAAATAAGGTCTATGAATATAGTTTACTGGCCAAAGTGCCTAAAACACATTTTACTTGGTAAAAGTGTTAGTGCCACCGATCTGTTAGCTCTGGTTCATAGTAACGTAAGTGGGCCCATGTCTAGCTAGGCTAGATGTGGATATGAATATTTCGTGACCTTTACGGATGTGGCATCATGTTATGGTTATGTGTTTCTTTCGAAACACAAATCGGAAACTTTTAGAGTTTCGACACGAAATAGACAAACAGATCGGCTAAAGTATTTAACCATCACAGTTAGACCATGATGAAAATACTTAAGCAATAAGTTTCTCAATACTTGAAAGAGTATAGTATTCTTTCAAAGAGGACTCCTCCCGGAACATGTCAATCTGACGGTGTGTCCGAACTGAGAAACCGAATTTTATTGGACATGATAAGGTTAATCATGAGTCGCTCTGAGCTACCATTTCCTTCAACGGATAAGCATTTAACAGTGTAGAACTTATTTTGAATAAGGTTCCTTAAAAGTTTGTTTGAAAGATTTCATATTAGATATGAACAGGAAAGAAACTAGGTTTTCTCATTCCTGATGATTTGGGTATGCTAGGCATAAGTTTGGATGATACCAAACTAGAACCCAAATCGGATAAGTGCCTAAGTTGTGGTTATCCTAGGGAAACCAAAGTATAGTACTTATACAACTCAATAGAGAATAATGTAATAGTTGCTCACCATGCGGTTTTTCCTAAGAGGAATACCGACATGCAGTGATAATTAGGAGGATAGTAAAACTCGATGAAAATCGGAGTAATACTATTCCCGGCAACGATTCATTACCTCTTGACTCTGTGTATTTCTCTTCTCACCTATTCCCCTCCATATAAATGAGGTTTCTTTAGAAGTGTTATGTAATTGGGTAGAAGTAATATTTGTGCTAGCGGGGGAGAGGAAAGAGAGAGATTTGTTCTAGGAACAATATTTTAAATATTCATCCGCATATCATTATTATATTTATTTACTTACGCGCCTTATTATGTGTTTAGAATGCATGTTTAAGGGTGTATGATGATGAGACCTTAACAAAGATAATTAATTGGTTGCCAATTACGTGAAAAACCCTCAATATATATTAAGTGTTTTTCCTTCCATTGAGTGATTCTTACTCAAGATCCAAGACTGGCACTGGTTTGTTGGCCAAAGTCAAGACCTTTGTCCGTCGCGGATGTGTTTGAATCATGAAGGCTTTGTTCCATATCGGTGTCTTGTCCAAGTTGTGATTTGTTGGCCAAAGTCAAGATCACTTCTTGTCCATCGACATTGATTACGAAGCTTTCCAAAGTCAATGGGTTCCGCTTAACTGAGATCACTAAGTTTGTTGTGCCAAAGCCAAGGCTTAGTTGATTCAGAGGAAAAAGGTTAGGGAATATATTGGATATATTGGCATATATAAGATATATGTTTCGGACTTGGATGTCCACCTACTGGATCTAGGAATTGGATGGGATCCAATTGATCTTAGAGATCTACCTAGTTAATTATCATACAATTTGTTGGCCAAAGTCAAGATTGTGTGTTATTTAACGGGATCCTAGCCCACTAGGAAACAAGATTTCCGAGTACTCCACAGAGGGTTAGAGGCTCGCCGAAAAATAGTGGGAGGCAAGTATTAAATTTGCAATATTCGTTTAGTTACTTGCCATACACGCTCATTACAATTTTTTCGTCAAATAAATTAATTATTAGTTGGACTAATATTTAATCGTTGTTTTAATTAAACAGTTGGACTGTATTCAAACTATTTCATTATGGTTGATTTTATAATTGGATTATAGTAATCAATATAATTGAATTTAATCAATTAAATTATAGTTGATTATATAGTTGGACTATAGTAATCATTATAATAAATAGTACCTAAAATCGTTGATTTGATAGTTAGACTATTAGAATCAAGATAATTGAAAGATTGGTGTTTAAAACATAATCCTGGGTGAAAATGTATTTAAACGACTTTAATTTTCAATTTGGGAATAAAACTTCAGGATAGTCCTGAAAATTGAGAAGTTAATCAATTTGATAGAGTGACGCCTCGAGCCTAAGCCCGAAGTTGAGAAAATAGTAGAACATGATATTTGGAATATTCATGTGATGATAATTTTAGTGCTTAATCCGTTATGCTTGCCGCAAAGACTCATTAATTTCTTAATCAGTACTAAGGATTGGATCCTTATAGTATGATAATGAAATTGAAGAATCTTAATAGGTCTATCCTTAGATCTTAGAAGTATAAATTGCAATAGAAAACTCTTGGAGAGTTAATGGCTATGCTCAAGGAGACAAAGCCAGAGTTTGCAATAGTGCAAGAAGCGCAAGGCGCATCTTACTTCGACGTTCCAGAAGGCCAAGGCTTGGCCAAAGGCTTCAAGGGTGTGGAAAAAGGGCAAAGGCAAAATCATTATAATCTTCTGGGAAGACAAAGGACATATCCCAATATGTCTGCCTAAACTGTGGCAAACGGGTTCACTGAAGCGTAACTGCCGTATGGACAAGGAAGACATAAAGGAATTGAAGACAGGCAAGGCTCCGACTTCAAATATGTTTGTCATAAATATGTTCACTACTAGTATTAAAATTGAATTTTAGATACTGGATGTGGTACATAAATATGTACTGATGTGCAGAATCTGCTGACAAGCAGGATACTGACCTCATTTGAGATTTATCTGCGTAATGAAAATGGGACGAGAGTCACTGTTTTAACCGTAGAAACCTAAGTTTAGGAACTACCCTTCGGGTGTGTACTTAAATTAGAAAACTGTTACAATGTAACTAGTTTGACTAGAAACATTATCTCTACATCAGAGTATAATCCGTTGCGGATATACCTTTATATTCTAGAACACTAAAGTATTTTATTATATAAAGATGATATTGAGATAAACACATTAGATGTGAATAACAGTATTTATATTTTGAATATAAATGAATCTCAAACGTATAACAGGACAAACAAAGAGCTCAAACTGATTTAAATCAGTTGAGACTTATATTTGGCATTGATGTATGGGACACAATTAACAAGACTCGTATATCCACACTTTTGAAGAGTGGATACTAGGACGGATTTGATTCTATTCAAATAATGTCTACGAATCTAGTTTATTAGGCAAAGTGCCTAAAACACATTTTTACTTGGTAAAAATGTAAGTGCCATCGATATGTTAGCCCTTGTTCATAGTTACGTAAGTGGGCCCATATCTACCAAGGCTAGAGGTGGATATGAATACTTCGAAACCTTTACAGATGTGGCATCTCGTTATGGTTATGTGTTTCTTCTGAAACACGGATAAAAAACTTTTGATTAATTCAAAGAGTTTCGACACGAAGTAGACGAAAATATCGGCTAAAGTATTAAACACCATGATTGGATCATGATGAAAATACTTAAGCAATAAGTTTCTCACATACGTGAAAAAGTATAGTATTCTTTCAATAAGGACTCCTCCCGGAACACGTCAATTTGACGGTGTGTCTGAATGAAGAAACCAAATTTTATTGGACATGATAAGGTTGATCATGAGTCGCTCTGAGCTACCATTTCCTTCAAAAGATACGCATAAACAGTGCAAAACATATTTTGAATAAGGTTCCATAAAAATCTGTTTGACAGACTTCATATTAGATATGAACAAGAAAGAAACTGGGTTTCTCATTCCTAAAGATTTGGGTATGCTAGGCATATTTTTGGATGATACCAAACTAAAACCCAAATCGGATAAGTGCCAAAGTTGTAGGTTATCCTAGGGAAACCAAAGTATAGTACTTATACAACTCACTAGAGAACAATGTAATTATTGCTCACCATGCGGTTTTCCTAAGAGGAATACCGATATGCAGTGGTAAGTGAGAGGAAAGTAAAACTCGAGGAAAATCAGAGTAATACTGTTCCAGGTACCGATTCCTTAATGGAACATAAATAGTTCATCACTGTGTGTGTTTGTGCGATGAAAGGTCCCCTATTTGGAGGGGTTAAAATCATTTACCACGATGTTTTGCCGCGCCGGTTGATGTGTGTTCGGTTGAATGCAAGATACGTTCAATCGGGTATACTAAGTTTGATATTATTGTTTTTTTTTTAATTCTTTGTATGCATGATTCAATTGAGCGCATGGGCTTAGTAACTGCGATGAAAGGTCCCCTATTTGGAGGGGTTAAAACCCTTTACCCAGATGTTTTGCCGCGCCGATTGGTGTATACTCGATTGGATGCGAGATGAGTTCAATCGGATACGTGAGGTCCCACATTGTGGATTTATTTGTCTATGAATGTGTTGCATGCATCAGGTCTGGTTCTGTTCGAACGCGTTCTCGAACGCCACACGAACATGAACCTTCTGTTTACCGTTCGAACGCGTTCTCAAACGCTACGCGAACGCGCATGCATTTTCTTAATTTCATCATGCATTAGGTTTGGTTCCGTTCGAACGCGTTCTCGAACGCCACATGAACGTGAACCTTTTATTTACCGTTCGAACACGTTCTCAAACGCTACATGAATGCGCACACATTTTTTAGTTTCATCATGCATCAGGTCTGGTTCTGTTCGAACGCGTTCTCGAACGCTATACGAACGTGAACCTTCTGTTTACCATTCGAACGCGTTCTCAAACGCTACGCGAATGCGCACGCAGTTTTTTTATGTTTCATGCATCAGGTCTGGCTCCGTTCGAACGTGTTCTCGAACGCTATACGAACGCGAACCTTCTGTTTACCGTTCGAACATGTTCTCGAACGCTACGCGAACGCGCACCCACTGAACTGAGTCATTTTCATCAGATTTCATACATAATTGTTCCTAGTAGCTATCCCTTCGTATGATGAATCTGATTGCTTCTCTGTATTACGCAAGATTGTGTAGGTATCATTCATATGTATTCCCAACATGTATGAGTATAACGTGTTTAACGTATTACAATTCTTATATCCATGTCATGATAGCATTTGAGTATTATTTCTTGTGGTATATCGGATGGAAACCCAGCCATAAATTCCGTAGCCGATTCCGAATGGACGGTAGTGCGGTCTGTAATTGGGATACAATTCCACGTACCACTTGGAAAAGTGCTCAAATGTGTGCTTGTGTCCATATTAGTTATCTTCTTTTGCACCACGTCATAGCATGCTCACTTTAATGCCTAATTGCATCCTTAAGTGTCTTTTTGCATTATGCACTTAGTTGACTCTTTTATTCACGCATGAACATATAATGGCTATTTGTTTATGCTTCCGCATGTATAAGTATTATATGTCTATGAAATCACATGTTCGCTGTTATTTGATTTGCTTTTATGTGTGCCTGCGTGGTTATTGTGTGCTTGTGTTTTCATGAATACGATATGCCTATGAAGTTGTATGTTCATTGTTAATTTGATGTACTTTCAAGCATGCAATCTTATAAGTGAAATATATGCAAATTTAGGTGTAAGTTTTATTTTTGCGCATATGGATTTAGAAGCATGATACTCTTGGAAATAAGTGTTACTTAAGCTTGATTAAATTATTACACAAATCCTTTCATTACAAGTGACATAAGTAAGGGACCATTCCGAACCCAATGGTTTGAGGTCTTCCCTTGCGAGGGGTGAGTGCGGCCTTAAATCTCATTTTCCCGGTTCGCACCGGGTGGCGACTCCATTATTCCCCGGTTTAGTCCCACGTGGCTACTCCGTACTCCCAACCGGGCCGCGAGCCCGGGATAGCATGGGTCGCCCATTTTCTGTGTCCCACAGTATGCTTTCGCCATATTTCATTGTTGTATTTGCACATGTTCCTTGCTTGAAATTGATCTTGGGACTAACTAGAAACCCAACACACCGACCGGCACCAACTCACATGTCGGTGGTGGCTGTAGTGGTGGCCGGCGAGTCCACCACTCAAACTTGCTTGAGATGTCCAAGGGGGGTCTAGTGAGAGAGCTTGAAATGTTTTGAAATTTTCGCAATGACAAGAAAATATAGGGTATTTATAGGAAAATTGCTGAAAATTTCATTATGACGAAAATTACTTCTAGGTCCCTCCCATGGGCTGTCAAGGAAATTCATATTATTGAAGCCCTCTGATGTAAATTTCAAAAAGTGTTCAACACGAAAGTTCTTCGTCTCAAAACAACGAGTCCAATGGTGAAAGAATCAACGCTATTAGAGTTCGTTTGCTATTTTTATAGCTGAAATAAGAAACTTTTACGCGTATAATGATATAATCAGGAATCGCGTAACCGGTTCTCGAAATCAAGCATTTTTCAACGCGATGAAACTTCACTTAAAAATATTCGGGCCTATTTTCCAACACATAAAGTCTTATTTTCGAACATCATTCAGTTCCAAAATCTAAATTTCAATTAGGAAATCTTTCAGAACCGTTCTGAAAAATATTAGGGATATTACATTCTCTCTCTTATAAAAATTTCGTCCTTGACCGGCGTAAACACACACGTATAACGCAAGCGCACGTATCGTTCAAGTAGTATAAAAATATCGATCCCACGAGGACTTAATTCCTACTGTTGTTATTAATTATTGAATCTATTTATTTACAAATATCTAATTGAGGGTGAAGAGAATGATTGCTTGATTGATTTGGTTGATTGTAGTTTTGCAAAATACATAAATAAATAAAAAGACAAAAGAAAATACTAAGGAAAATAACAAAAGACACAAAGATCTAGGGTTGTGAATCATTCTAATATCTTTTAAAAGATGAAGTGATTATTTTATGTTTGAGTAATAAATCAGTTTACTAACCTGGAACACAAAATTATGCAAAACCCTCTGTCGATGGTCAGACACAAATACCTAGTTTAACCCAATTGAACCATATATCTATGTCAACCAAATTATCTGGATTCATTAAGTTTAAGTTCCAATTATGGCTACCCCCGACCGACAGGTATATGTCTATCCTATAAGGAAATCTATTAAAGGGTTATATATCCTCAAGGAAGATCGTGGGCTATTAAGTCTAAGGCTGAAACATAAAATCCCTATGTCTAGTTCATTTTAGATTTACCACATCAATCTTCTTGGAGATCAGATAACAAGAAGCATTAAGCTTAAGACTTAATAAGTAAACCTTTAAATTACCCAAACTATAAAATAACCCCTTTATAAACCGGTGATATTAGAATTCATCACAACCCCAGATAACTAACACATAATTAGGGCTAGTAAAGACTTAAAAGTAAAAGACATAAAGTAAAAATGCTGAAAAGTAAATTGCTGAAAAGTAAATGACGGAAAGTAAATACTGAAATTAAATACTGAAAATTAAATGCTGAAAGGTAAATGCTGAAAGTAAATTACTGAAAAGTAAATGCTGAAAAGTAAATGCTGAAAGTAAATTACTGAAAAGTACATGCTGAAAGTAAATTGCTGAAAAGTAAATGCTAAAAAGTAAATGCTGAAAGTAAATTGCTGAAAAGTAAATACTGAAAAGTAAATGCTGAAAGTAAATTGCTAAAAAGTAAATAAAGTAAAAGTACAATAAAATAAAATACTGAGGTAAAAGGATCCACTTTTATTACTTCAATTTTAGATATCTCCTTAATATAATATATTAACTTTGCATGATAATTACCAATCAGGCATATAGGCGGTATCCAGATTAAGTCAAATTAATAATTAATTACCAACCGACTAATCAGGCGGTATCCAGTTTAGTCAGGTTAAAACCAATTTAAATAATTACCAACCGACCAATATGGCGGTATCCTCGTTAAGTCAGGTTTTAACTAGTTTATATATTATAATTAAGGGAGATTAATCAAATATTAGTAATAAAAGTTTTACCTTTTATCCCAGCAAAGGGGAGTTACCTCCTCATTACTGAAAAGTAAAAACTGAAATTAAAGAAAGAAAAGTATTGTGCGTAAAAGTGAATTGCGGAAAGTAAAAACTGAAAAGTAAAGAAAAGAAAGTGCGAAAGCGGAAATTAATTACAGAAAGCTGTAAATAAACAAATAAGATACAATCTTCTTAGTATTCTTAAGGAATTCCTTATAAGAAAGTATGAATTTACAAATGAAATGGCTTGGTATTTATAGGCAAAATTTTGCCTCTATCAAATCATCCACCAAATCAATTATTAATTGCTCCACTAATTGCTCCACCAAAACCATTATTAATTGCTCCACTAATTGTTATCATGTTTGGTGGTGATTTGATAATTTTTTTATTTAATTATTGATTTATTTTTTGCTTTGAAAATGACTTTAATAATTACACACAACACAATTTTGGATGGTTCATCAATTTCGAGCATGAAATCTTTAGAATTCGAAATTATTTTGTCTTTCAGGGTTGTAGATCTTTGAGTCTTATTTAATCTGGAACCTTAATCTGCTCAATCTCATATCGGAGTAAAACTTTATGCCCAAAATGCGACAGATGCGCAAAACTGGAATTCCAAAACTGCACTTCGTTAAAACGCCCTTTCAAGTTTCCAATCTCCAAAGTTAATATGTCAACTCTAATTTTTGCCCTATTTGACCCACATTTCGTCATAAATGATTTCATTGTATCCCAATATTATTTTATCTGCAAAAAAAACTAAAACACATCAAAACGTCATCAAACCCGAGGAAACTAAACAAAATATTAAGTAAAAAAGGCGGTAAATATTGATATATTTTCCGCTCATCACACCCCCAAACCTAACATTTTTCTAGTCCTCGAGCAAAACAAAAAAATAAAA
>SKCR01009538.1:0-23475 GCA_019454045.1 Zanthoxylum bungeanum
GAGGTACGAACGTGTTCGGATCATCCGACGACCGTATTTACTGCCAACATATCCGGAGATCTCTTGGGTCGCTTCCCGAAGATTCACCAATGACGTATGATTCAAACTCGATTAATCTTGGATTAATTTCGGAGAGACTTTATCTTGGATAAAGTACTATACATAGAGAGAGAACGATTAATTTGGAATTAATCGTAAAATTATTATATTCGATATAATAATCGAAATTCGATTTCGACGCGAAATTAAAATTAGATTTTAATTCGGGCAAACGAATTAATTTAGAATTAATTCGTTAGCGACGTAAATAATAATTTCGCTAGGCGCAGTTATTTATTTAAATTCGATTTAATTAACGTCGCGACGTAAGTTCGGTATTTCGGAAATATCGAACCCGAACGCGTGAGTGCACGTGGGCCCACTTTCATTTGGAAACGTGTGGGGCCCACATGACACATGTCATATTATGCATTATTTAATTGTGATGCATTGCATGGAGATAGTGTACAATGCACTCAATGGTTTTGCATGGAAATTGAGTGTTTGACACTCTAAGCCATTGCATGATTTGTGTCATAAGTTTATTATTAATTTAATAAATATTATGGCATAAATATAAATTGATTTTTGAAATCAAAAACATTATTCTCCTCTCTTTCCTCTTGACCGAAACTGTGAAGTTTCACAGCCCTCTCCACTTTTCTGTTTTTGTTGCAAAAACTTGAAGAAATTGTGTTTGTTTGGAACATAAATTCACACACAAGGCTAGCACCTTCAAGGGATCATACAAAGGTGTTATGGGAAACTAATTCTTGAGCTTGGAAGGATCAAAGAAAGCTTGGAGCTTCCCCACTCACCTTGGCCGAAACCTTCACTGCAAGAGGGAAGAATTTCGCATCATCTTCTTCATCACAAAAGCTTTGTAAGTATGATTCCGCCATGCTTCAAGTTTAACAAATATATATTCATTTGTTGTATTTCATATGCTTAATCTTTCCTTGGGACATATAATAGAAACCAACATAATCTTGGCTTGGCATCTTGTTTATACATCAAATATCTAACAGCAGCATGATCATAGTAAACAACAGTTGAAGAACCGATTAAATATGATCAAAATTTATCCAATGCAAATATTACAACAAGTAGTTCTTTTTCTGTGGTAGTGTAATTCATTTGTGCACTGTTTAAAGTTCTACTTGGGGTAATATATTACATGTGGCTTACCTTCCTTTCTCTGTCCTAGAACTGCACCAACTGCATAATCACTAACATCACACATTAGCTCAAAGGGCAAAGATCAATCAGGGGATTGCATAATAGAAGCAGAAGTCAAAAGACTAAAAAAATTTTGGAATGATTTTTGACATTCTTCTGTCCATTCAAATGTTTCATCTTTTATAGGAGGTTACATAAGGGTCTCGATATAGTACTAAAGTTTTTAATGAACATCCTATAAAATCTTGCATGTCCTAAAAAAGAACGAATGTCCCTGACTGTTTTTGGTTATGGTAATTTAGAAATGACGTCTATTTTTGCCTTGTCAACCGCAATACCTTTAGACAACACAACGTGTCCTAAAATAATTCCTGAATTAGTCATGAAATGGCATTTTTCCCAATTTAACACAAGTATTTTTTGTTCACATCTTTTCAAAACATTTTCCAGATTAGTCAAGCAATCATCAAATGAACTTCCAAAGACAGTTATATCACCCATAACGACCTCTAAACAGTGTTCAACCATGTCACTAAATATGCTTAACCTACATCGTTGGAATGTTGCATGTGCATTACAAAGTCCAAAAGGCATTTTCCTAAATGTAAATGTTCCAAAGAGGCATGTGAATGTGGTCTTTTCTTGGTCTTCTAAAGCAATGGGAATCTCATAATAACCCGAGTAACCATCAAGAAAAGAATAGTATGGGTGTCCAGCTACTCTTTCTAAAATTTGGTCAAGAAAAGGCAAAGGGAAATGATCTTTTCAAGTTGCGTCATTTAATTTTCTGTAATCAATGCACATACTATAGGCACTGCATTTTTGCATATAAGTCTCTATGCTGAGTCTCATTTAGAGGCACTACCTTTTATGTCACGGAAGTCACGGGAAACAGACGTCGGAAGGGGAAATTCAGAATAAGCATGTCATCAGATTCATTTCACAAGTTCACTGTTTTTCATTCGTGCTGCGTTCGTGACCACGTTCGAATGTCAAACAGATTGCGGGCGTTCGTGTAGCATTCGAATCGGCATTCGAACGGCGTTGATATTTCTGGTTTTGCTGCTAGCCTCACACCCAAGCCCAATTAGTCGACCAAAGCCAATAAAACACATCCAAATTAAATAAATGCATATTTAACACATGGTTAAATTAAAGCAAATCTAAAAATCACATACAAAATATAAAATAATCACCTACTAAAATAACAAATCCACTTACCTAAACAAAATAAATCACATCCCAATTTAGCCAAATCTTGTCTCCAATCAATCTTTTATTTTCCTTGTATAACACTAAAAAATATCTCACCTTTATTACCTGATCTCTCATTCCTTCTCCAACAAGATTTAACCCTAGCTTTTGCCTATGAAAAGAAGCCTCCACCACACATCCAAGGGGCTAGCACATTCATACAAACCACAAAAATTCTGTAAGGCATTGACAACCTAGCTCATTCACACATAATACACTCAAGAAAGCAACAAATAATTTTCTCTCCTCCTCCTCCCTACATCCACCGAAATATAAACCCATATAATCCCCCTACACTACCGAAAATCACAACCCCCATACAACCCTAAACTACCGAGAATCACAGCCCCTAAATCCCCAAAACAGTAACTAAAAACTGCACTCTAATATCACTTAAAACAGTAAGAATACAGCAGCAAAACAGCAGCGAAACGGAGGGAAAATAGCAGCCCAAACAGCGAAGCAGCAAAGGGAAACATTGAACCAGTGAACCGGAGGAGTTGAGGAGCATCCCCCTTTCCGACGACCGCTTACGGTACTTCCGAGAGTCGACATAAAAGGTTAGACCTGAAGGCACTACTCATCTTTTAATTGTTTTAGTTATTTATTTCGTACGAGAGTCGTTTATGGATGCATGTTTTGGTTTTGAATAAAATTGAAAATGTGTCGTCTCTTGTGGTATATAGGATGGAAACCCAGACATAAATTCCGTAGTCGAATCCGAATGGACGGTAGTGCGGTCTGTACTTAGGATACAACTCCACGTACCACTTGAGCAAACGGCTCATATTTTGTTTTATTTTGTTTAGATTCATTTATTATCCGCTATTTAAATTATGCATGTTATTTGTTTGAGTAATGATGAGGTAAAGTGCATGGTGTTGGTTTTATTCTAGGTCCCAAGATCAAACAAGACATGAAATTCATGTGTGAATACACCAACGAAGATAGCAGAATACTTACATTGGTTGGTTGAGTCGAATCGGCAACAAACAAAGCCCAAAATGCTCACTGGTTTGGCGCCACTGCATGCAGTCCACTGCCTTGCATATTTTGTTTTTGAGCTGCGAAATGGAGCTCCTAATATCGTCGGATGGATCCCGGCTCATGGTCGAACATCCCTACCACCTTCGCAAGACTCGTAAGTGTGCTAGCACTTGAATTTTCACCATGAAAACCCACTATTGGCTTCCCTATTGTTCACATTTTTCTGGTTCAAAACCAGTCCCAATGTTTCTGTTTTGGACGTGAGAGAAGAAGAGAGCAAAATGAGAGAGAAAGAAATGTGTTAAGTTGTTACCAAAAAGTGTAAAGCCTTTTTCTTTTTATATTTTCCAAAAATAAAATGATTTATCTTTTTGCTTTAATTCAAAATTAAGCAAAAAGTTGGAGCCAAAAACATAAAGTTTTCCCTCCAAAAGCTTTTAACACTTTTTGTCAACTTTAAGTCATATCAACTTTAATAAAGTGACATGTCTTTGACGCTTGATGCGACTTGCGTCACCGCACTCGAATTTGAAATACGAATGCGCTCGCAATCACACCCGAGCTCGGGTTCGTTAATTCCAAATTAACTATTTTTCCATCGCGTCGTAATTAAATGATTACGCCTAGCGAATTCATTATTCACGTCGCTTACGAATTAATTCTAAATTAATTCGTTCGCCCAAATTAAAATCTAATTTTAATTCCGCGTCGAAATCTAATTTCGTTTAATATATCGAATATATTAATTTAATCGATTAATTCCAAATTAATCGTTATCTCTCTCTAGACGACATTTTATCCTAGATAAAATATCTCCGTAATTAATCCTAGATTAATTTTCTCTCTCTTCTATATAATCCCAGATTATTCAAGAGTGCGAGTTGTGCGTCATCGGTGGATTATCGGGAAGCGACCCATGAGATCTCCGGATAAGATGGCAGTAAATACGGTCGTCGGAGTATCCGAATCACGTACGTACCAAGTACTACGTTCTACCGATTTACGAGACAAGGTCGACTCCTAGCAAAGCACCAAGTCTTCCCAATTCTCCGGACATATCCATTTAAGAATATCAAAGATCTGTTATCAAGCGTAGTATACTAATGTATTGTGCATATCGGCCCAGTATCGGATAGTCACGTGCTAGGGCTGGGGCTGGATAAGTGTCTGCCCCGTCCGAAGCACATATCGGATGTCTGGTAACATAGTCTCTATAATCGGATAGTTATGACCTGGTCACAATATCCCGATTGGTTGCGCAACACTCAAGAGCACTAGTACCGTATCCTGCGTGACATCATCTCCACTATAACTGAAGTGACACTTCCATCTCGACATCACACCCAATACACTACGACTCTCTGATAAACCCAGAAGTGGTGTACACAGAACTGGTTAAAGCCTGTACCATCAAGACCAAAGTTTATCGATTATCGTAAGTATTAGCGATGTAAGTCTCAGGTTAAGACTATACACACCTACCTTGATTTCGGCCTCCCATAGACACATAGTCATAATACCAATGGGATTCCGAGGGGTCTATCCAGAGCGAAGCTGTTTCCCGTACCATCGGTGAAACACGACCTCCTATCGCACTTGCATAAGTATCCAATACTTATATATATGAGAACTATACCGTTGTGCCCTCACAACGCACACAAGTGCAATACTAGCCTATTCCACATTATCGATGTCCAGTCTCGATAATACTACGGCTAGGGATATTTAATGATTAATCCTTCGGGGACTGATACTGTCTCATATCATCTCAATCCAGGAACTAATCATATGGACCTCTCTTTATTTATATATATATTTATGGTGATCTAATCACAAATGATGAGATTGCAATTTCCTTGTCACATAGTTAATTTGCTACAACAACACAATGATTTGTGCAAATAGTGACGCTATGGGTCATTTTGTCCAACAATCTCCCACTTGGCACATAGCGAGTCACTCAAGTGTCCTACACCCGAACTATGTACGGTTCGCTCAAATTGCTGAGGAAAGATTTTCGTCAGCGGATTTGCTTGATTATCGTCTGACGCGATTTATACGATCATCACATCGCCACGATGTATGATCCGAACGAATCAGATGATATAGAAGTATATATCTGGATCGTCGGTGAGACCTTTAATTCCTTAGCCTGTGCTGACGCCTAGCTCAGCTGCTAAAAGAACTATATCTAATCTAATTAGATTTATTTTCGATCCAAATGGCTTCTATTGCTGCCTCAGCTGCAGCAATAATCCGCATTTGTTGTTTATTCGGCAACAGTTATCTTGCTCGGAATATTTCCAGCTCACTGTCCCGTTATTCAAACTTTATAATACCTCAGTATTAAATTGTTTAGAAACTTGCAGCGGTGATCCCAGTCACTTAAAGTTCTCATTCTCCATAGTTTAAGACAGCATCTGAGTATTATTTCTTGTAGTATATCGGATGGAAACCCAGACATAAATTCCGTAGCCGATTCCGAATGGACGGTAATACAGTCTGTACTTGGGATACAATTCCACGTACCACTTGGAAAAGTTCTCACATGTGTGTTTGTGTCCATATTAGTTATCTTCTTTTGCACCACGTCATAGCATTCTTACTTTAATGCCTAATTGCATCCTTAAGTGTCTTTTTGCATTATGTACTTAGTTGACTCTTTTATTTGTGCATGGACATGTAATGGCTATTTGTTTATGATATGTCTATGAAATCACATGTTCACTATTATTTGATTCGCCTTTATGTGTGCTTGTGTGGTTAGTGTGTGCTTGCGTTTCCATGAATACAATATGCCAATGAAGTTGTATGTTCGTTGCTACTTTGATGTACTTTCAACCATGCAATCTTAGATGTGAAATATATGCAAATTTAGGTGTAAGTTTTATTTTTGTGCATATGGATTTAGAAGCATGATACTCTTGGAAATAAGTGTTACTTAAGCTTGATTAAATTATTACACAAATCCTTTCATTACAAGTGACATAAGTAAGGGACCATTCCGAACCCAACAGTTTGAGGTCTTCCCTTGCGAGGGGTGAGTGCGGCCTTAAATCTCATTTTCCCGGTTCACACCGGGTGGCGACTCCATTATTCTCCGGTTTAGTCCTCTGTGGCTACTCTGTAATCCCGACCAGGCCGCGAGCCCGGGACAGCATGCATCGTCCAGTTTCTGTGTCCCACAGTCTGGCGACTCCACTGGGGATAGAGAATCGGCCCCGAAATATTGTCTTGTAATGTTTGGATTTATGTTCTAATTGACCGTGTCTATAGTGGATAAAATGGGGGTTTAATCAAAGGCATTTTGAGGCTAGGTAATGGTTTGGTGTCTTTCTTCATTCACTACCTTTCTAGAAGGAAAAGCTGTGAAGGCACCAATATAGCCATCTACCCGTAGCCTATTATGATGGACTAATTTGGAGGACTCGTTGTTTATTCCTGTCACCAAGCGATAAGAGCCTAAGAAGCTAGGGTATTTAAGAGAGCCTCACTCCACCCTCCATCTGGGGAATCTATAATGGGAAATCCATTTGACAATCAGTCACACACCATAGCTCATTGGCACGTACCTTAATGTATAAAAAAGGGTGCACTCACTTGGTCGCTCGAACCCTTGATTTGGGAGACCTAGTTGTGGGCCATCCTTCGCCGGTGAGAGCCTTTATCTACACTCTTGTGAACCCACCCATAGACTGGGTTTGTATGGTTAAAGTAAAAATTATTTCCTTGAGTATGTGCTTGTGGACCATCCTCATTTGGATGCAGTTGGACTATTGTCAGAAATGCGAACTTGCTGGGCCATTTAAACTGGGGCGAGTTCGTACCTTATGACCATTAGGCCCAAAGCTTATGAAATGTTGATGGGCCATTTTGTAGAAATCATTGTTTTATGTTTGCATTATCTTTCTTTTATGCTTGTGTTTGGGAACATCGTCGTTTGGATCCATTTGGACCATTTGTCATGGGTTATGGGCTTGTTGGGCCATTTAAACTGGGACAAGAACGTATTTTATGACAATTGGGCCAAAGCCTTCTAAGTGATTGATGGGCCACTTTGTGCTTGTGTTCGGAACATTACCATTTGGAATTAGTTGGGCTCCTTGCCATGAGATGTGAACTCGTTGGGCCATTTAAATTGGGACGAGTTCACTCCTATGACAGTTAGCCCAAAAGCTTCTAAAATGATAACGGGGCGATTTGTCTGAAAATTTTAGTTTATTTAGTATGTTATATATGTTACATGCATCTCATTCACCTCATACATATATATATCATGTTAAAACCTTCTATGTCTCAAGAAAGACATCATAGATACCGTTTGGGTTAGAGAAGGGACAAGACTCACTAAAAGAACAGTAACAGGCATGAGTGAATCCGGTAACGAGGTATCCCGTATGGATCAGTTAGAGAACGGTTTCACCAAGATTACCGAACAGTTGCAAGCCTTGACTACCGCCATGGAAAATATGGCTGTACCTCGTGCTGGGGGAAATTCTGAGAATGTGAGGCGCGAGGAGCCTGTTAATGGGTTGGGGGATGATATCCCCACTTTTGATGATGACATGGCAGAGTATGCAACATGCAGAGTGATTGGGTCTCAGGCAGAATTTCAGAAGCTCCGGGATCAGGTTGAAACAGTTACCCATAAAATGAGGGGTAAACATGAAGAGTTGTTAGATTATGAGGCAATGACCTTCGGAGAACAGCTGCCAGCTCAGTTTAAAATGCCCGACATGGCCAAGTTTAATGGGAATGGAGACTCGAGTGTCCATCTGCAGCAATATGTCTCAGTCATGAGTTCAGTGGGCCTATCACAGCGCCAGGTCCAATAGATGTTTGGGATGTCACTCGAGGGGGCACCTGTGGTTTGGTATCATAGCCTTGAGAGAAGGTTAATGAAGATTTGAGCGAACTAGCTGATGCTTTTCTAAGCAATATGTTACAGACTTAGAGATTGACTTGTCACTCCGTGATTTGGAGAACACTAAACAGAAGCGAGAGGAAAGTTTCAAAGAGTATGTGGATCGCTGGAGAAGCCAGCTTTTAAAAATGCAGACTCGGCCTTCAGAGAAAGACCAAATTAAGATGATTATCAAGGGCACCAAGCCCTCTATTTATGGTAAGCTGAGGAGGATGACCTCCATAATTACTGATTTCCGACAGTTGAGGGAGACTGTTATGGATATTGAAGAAGATGAGGTTGAAAACAGAAAGTTTTATGGCCAGAATAGAAGAACTTTTGGGGGGCATTCTGAGACTAAACCTGCTACTGCCGAGGTCGCTTCCATCAAGAATCGGCATTTCTCTAACCTGGGGAAGCCGTTATCTAAGGTGCTTGAGAAGTTGAAGGGACAAGGACTCCTAAAACCCTTAGAGCCTAAACCACTTCCAGATCCTATACCACCCAACCTTGACCTAAGCTTGTATTGTCACTTCCATCAGAGGAGAGGCCATGAAACTGACAATTGCACCCGCCTTAGGCATGAAATCCAAAACCTCATCGATGCTCACAAAATACCTGACCTAGAGAAAGAACAACCCAACATATATTGGAACCCCCTACCAAATTACCACTCCGTTCCACCACCCACCTACATGATCAACTCTGGATTGCCTGAAACTTTGTCCTCCAAACCATTAACCACCAAGCTTCTTACATGGAGATAGGGGATGACAATGAAGAACCGTAGGCCAAGAAAGAAGGCAATGCTGCGAATGATGAAGTTGTTCCTCCTAGTTTTTTTTATCCTGCATTTTTAATATAGACATTGATTTGGTCTACCTGTTCGAACCATTTCTTAAATGATAATAAAGACGTTCATTTCGTTTACTTGCCTGAGTCTCTCGCTCCAACCTGCAACATGAGTATATTTGAGAAAAGCATTCAACCTTGGTACTATGAAATTCAGTGATGTTTAGAAAACGGGGAATCTTCGGAAGCAACAATAGTACAATCATTTTCAGAAATGAATCAGTATCAGCTTGTGGGCGAGGCCCACATTATCAGCATCAGTTTAGGGGCTTAGGCCCACATCAGCATCAGTTTGGGGATGAGTCCCAGGGCCGAGGCCCACATCAGTATCAGCTTAAGGCCAAGGCCCACATCAGTTTCAGTTTTGGGGATGAGTCCCAGGGCCGAGGCCCACATCAGTTACAGTTTGGAGATGAGTCCCAAGGCCGAGGCCCACATCAGTATCAGCTTGGGGCGAGGCCCACATCAATATCAGCCCAGTGCCGAGGCCCACATCAGTATCAGTCTAGGGCTGAGGCCCATATCAGTATCAGTCAGGGCGGAGGCCCACATCAGTATCAGCTTAGGACGAGGCCCACATCAGCATCAGTTTAGGGCCGAGGCCCACATCAGTATCAGCTTGGGGCGAGGCCCACATCAGCATCTGTTTAGGGTCGATGCCCACATCAATATCAGCTTGGGGCGAGGCCCACATCAGTTACAGTTTAGGGGCTGAGTCCCAGGGCCGAGGCCCACATCAGTTTCAGTTTAGGGACGAGTCCCAGGGGTGAGCCCACATCAGCATCAGTTTGGCCGAGTATGGCACTCCGAAAGTGGAGCATGGTTCGAAAATGGACTACTATCACATCTCCCCGAAAATGGCACTCCGAAAGTGGAACATGGTTCGGAAATGGACTACTTTCACATCTCACCGAAAGTGGCACTCCAATAATGGAGCACGATTCGGAAATGGACCAAGGAAGGCTTAACCCATCGGAATATGATACATATCATGCATACATGCATACATATCACATACATGCAATGTTTGTTTTGTGTTCGTAGGTTTGTAGCGGCAAAGACCATCTCATCAAATAACGGTTAAAAATTAAGCCACATTCTCGCCAGCACGGCGGTTCGAAAATGGACCGCTACCTCAAAGATGATGCCGAAAATGGCACCCCAAAATGGAGCACACATAGCAGACGCCGAAAATGGCACTCCAAAATGGAGCACCCACAACAGATGCCGAAAATGGCGTTCCAAAATGGAGCACACACAGCAAATGCCGAAAAATGGCGTTCCAAAATGGAGCACACACAGCAAAGGCCGAAAATGGCGTTCCAAAATGGAGCACACACAGCAAATGCCGGAAATGGCATTCCAAAATGGAGCCACACACACAACAGATGCCGAAAATGGATGCCGAAAATGGCACTCCAAAATGGAGCACACACACAAAAGATGCCAAAAATGGCGCTCTAAAAATGGAACACGGTTCGGGAATGAACCAGGGGTCGGCAGCACCTCACCACCAAATCAACTCAACTCAACACATGGTAAGTGAAGTGGCAGCTGGCGAGCCATGTAAGTGAAAATGCATTGCATAACTTTAATATTCAAAGTGGGGGCGACTATAGGCACTGCATTTTTGCATGTGAGTCCCTATGATGAGTCTCATCTGGAGACACTACCTTTTTAGTTAAGGATATGCGGGAAACGGTCGTCGGAAGGGAATCGGTGTTTCATTAGATTTTTTATTCACTTGTTTAGCACCAAGCTCGCTCGTTGGACCCCCTCCGTTTTAAAGCACCCCTAAAAACCCAAAACCATTTAACCTTGGCCCAAACCCACTCACCAAACCAACACAACACCTAGCTTACCAAGACAAAGCCCATGCCACACCCACCTAGCCCACATGCCCATGGCCTCTAAAATACACCCAAATTAAATTAAATATTAATTAAATTAAATATTAATTAAATTAAATATTAACTAAATAAAATATTAATTAAGTCATTTACCAAATAAATAAGACATAAAATATAATTATACCAAATTAAAACATTGTAACTTCCTAATCCAAAATATTATATACTAAATTAAAGAAATATTATGCCTAATTAAAATCAATCATAACCAATTAAAAATATTGACTTCCTAATCTAACAAATTAAATGCTTAATTAACACCAATCAAATATTCAACCTTCCTAATTCACCAAAAAATTTCCCCCCCAATCAATCAAATCCTTTCCTTGTTTGACACCAAATCCAATCTATTCCTTGTGAGACAAGGGGAAGCCCTAGCCCTTGTCTATATAAACAACCCAAAACCAAAGCCAACCCCCTCTCTAATCTCACACAATTCACGCCCATACACAAGAAGGAAAGCCTAGTTCATTCACATAATATTCACATAAGAGATACAAGACATCAAAACCCTAAGACCTTGCATTACCGTGAACACCACCTCCAATCTACCTCATTCACGCACATCACTCCTACACACAGCCCCATTGCCACATCTAGCCTCCTTCACAGCCCCAAACTCACGCCTAAACAGACCTTGAAACAGCCCCAATAACCCCTCAAACTCACGCCAAACAGCCCTCTTTGCATCACCTTCAATGCACGCATAAATACCCCACTGCACGGCCTCATTCACTACCGAAAATCACCCCACTGTTCTGCCCAGTGTTCACCCCCAATCTGTCTCCCAAAACAGTCCCCGAAACACCCAAAACAGTCCTTAAACAGTCCAAAAATCAGCCAACAAACCGAGACAAAAACACAGCCCAAAACAGTCCCCGAAACACCCAAAACAATAGCCTCAATTACCAAACACAGTTAGCAGAAAATACAGAGGAAACAGCAGCAAAACCGAGGCAAAACAACAAGAAAAATAGTGAGCTAAGACACTAAACCAATGAACCGGAGAAGTTGAGGAGCTTTGCCCTTCCGATCTCCGTGAAATGCAAGTCCGAAAGTCGGTAAAAAAGGTTAGACCTGAGGGTATATTTCCACATTCTTTTTCTGTTTTTTTTATTATTTATTGAGTATTGTTCGCATGATTGTTATGTTGAAATGCATGTTGTGGCCTTGAGTAGATAAATATGCATGTATTACGAATATTGTTATGTTGTGGCCTTGGAATAAAATGAAAGATGTGTCAACTCTCGCGGTATATCGGATGGAAACCCGGACATAAATTTCATAGCCCATTCCGATGGACGGTAGTATAATCTGTACTCGGGATACAACTCCATGTACCGCTGAGTAAACGACACCTTTTTTTATATTGCTTTGATTTATTTATTTTTCGTCATTTGAATTCCGCATGTTACTTGTGTTGGATAATATGACCCATAGCGTCACTATTTGCACAGATCATTGTGTTGTTGTAGCAAATTAACTATGTAACAAGGAAATTGCACTCTCGTCATTTTGTGATTAGATCACCATAGATATATAAATGAAGAGAGGTCCCTATGATTAGTTCCTGGATTGAGATGATATGAGACAGTATCAGTCCACGAAGGATTAATCATTAAATATCCCTAGCCGTAGTATTATCGAGACTGGACATCGATAATGCGGAATAGGCTAGTATTGCACTTGTGCGCGTTGTGAGGGCACAACGGATAGTCTCATATATATAAGTATTGGATACTTGTGCAAGTGCGATAGGAGGTCGTGTTTCACCGATGGTATGGGAAACAGCTTCGCTCTGGATAGACCCTTCGGAATCCCATTGGTATTATGACTAGGTGTTATGGGAGGCCGAAATCAAGGGTGTGTGTATAGTCTTAACCTGAGACTTACATCGCTAATACTTACGACAATCGGTAAACTTTGGTTTTGGTGGTGGGGGATCTTAACTGGTTCTGTGTTCACCTCTTCTGGGTTTATCAGAGAATCGTAGTGTGTTGGATGTGATGTCAGACGGAAGTGTCACTCCAGTCATAATGGAGATGATGTCACGCAGGATACGGTATTAGTGCTCTTCAGTGATGCGCATCCAATCGTGATATTATGACCAGGTCATGAATATCCGATTATAGAGACTAGTTACCAGACATCCGATATGTGTTTCGGACGGGGCAGACACTTATCCAGCCCCAGCCCTAACACGTGACATCCGATACTGGACCGATATGCACAATACAATTGTATACTACGCTTGATACAGATCTTAATATTCTTTGATGAATATGTCCGGAGAACTTGGGAAGACTTGTGCTTTGCTAGGAGTCGACCTTGTCTCGTAAATCGGTAGAGAACGTAGTATTGGTACGTACGTGATTCGGATACTCCGACGACCGTATTTACTGCCAGATTATCGGTGATCTCATGGGTCGCTTCCCGATAATCCACCGATGACGCACAACTCGCACTCTTGAATAATCTGGGATTAAATAGAAGAGAGAGAAAATAATCTAGGATTAATTACGGAGATATTTTATCCGGGATAAAATATCGTCTAGAGAGAGATAACGATAATTTGGAATTAATCGATGAATTAATATATTCGATATATTAAACGAAATTAGATTTCGACGCGGAATTGAAATTAGATTTTAATTCGGGCAAACGAGTTAATTTAGAATTAATTCGTTAGCGACGTAAATAATAATTTCGCCAGGCGCAATTATTTATTTAAATTCGATTGAATTAACGTCGCGACGTAAGCTCGGTATTTCGGAAATATCGAACCTGAACGCGTGTGCGGCACGTGGGCCCACTTTCATTTGGAAACGTGTGGGGCCCACATGACACATGTCATTCTAATGCATTGCATGTAGATAGTGTACAAAGCACTCAATGTATTGCATGGAAATTGAGTGTTTGACACTCTAAGCCATTGCATGTTTTGTGTCATAATTATTATTAATTTAATAAATATTATGACATAAATATAAATTGATTTTTGGTAAATCATTTTAACTTAACACAAAACTTCTTCTCTCTCATTTCTCTCTTCCTTTCACGCCCAAATGAAGAAATTCTTCACTGGTTTGGAACCAGAAATGGCGTGGACTTTAGGGAAGCAAAGAGTGGGTTTTCATGGTGAAAATTCAAGTGCTAGCACACTTACAAGTCTTGCGAAGGTGGTAGGGAGGTTCGACCATGAGACGGGATCCATCCGACGAAGCTAGGAGCTCCGTTTCTTCACTCAATTTTCTGTTTTTGTAGGCAGTGGACTGCATGCAGTAGGCTTACATGGCAGTGCGTTTTTTGGGTTCATTTGTCTTCAAATCGACTCTACCGATCAATGTGAGTATTCCGCTACCTCCGTTGATGTGTTCACACATAATTTCATGTCTTGATTTGATCTTGGGACCTTAGAATAATCCAACAATGGCATCAGAGCTAATGTTGCAAGCATGAAATTTGTAGGGCTTAAAATTTGGGTAAATGTTTGTTGAGCATGATTTGAATAATTGTTTGTTTGAGTATTCTTATAACATGTTTAATGCATTTTGGTTGGACCAATTTGATGAAAAATGGTTTGGAACAATTTTTCCCCAAATAGAAGTCATGGCCGAATGGTATAAGTCATATTGGAGTTCTTTGAATTTTTTCATTTTAATTCATTGGATGAGTTATAATGATAAAGGATGATGTTAATTTGAAGTCAATTGATTGAATTTTGAATTGAACAAAAATCCCCAAATGATCACCTTGGCCGAATTGGATATGCCCTAAGTTGTCTTGGATTTTTTGATTTTATGAACATTGGATGTGTATGAAAATCATTCGGGAAGTTAATACGTTGTCGATTGTGTAATTAATTGGATTGATTGAACTTCAAATCGGACAAAATAACCTTCCTTGGCCGAGACTTAGAAGCATGTAAATGGGTTTGATTTTTCATTATGTGTGTTTGACATGTGATAATGAATTGAATATGATTAATAAGACTAATTTGGTGTTTAAAACTATTGATTTAGTCGATTAATCATGTAATGCACTTAGGTAATTAAATTGCGTAATTGGATTAGTGTAATTTAATTATTTAGGCTTAAATTGGATTTGGGCTTGAATTGTTGTAATTGGGTCTTTTGGGCTTGATTTATCAAGTTTGGTTTAGGCCAAGTGGATTGGATCCAATTGGGCCCAAACCTTAACCATAAAGCCCAATTGCGACTAATGAACCTTTAATATTTAATTGGGCCTAATGGGCCGAAATTGATTTCTAAGGCTTTTGGGGTGATTCCACGTTGGGCTTTGGTTGCCGAAGCCCATGCCTAAAGAAATTAATTGAAGCCCATTAGACTTAAATTAAATTGACGTTGGACGTTAATCGGACTTTGAGTCCCGACGCGATTGAATTGGAATTTAAATCGTAAAAGGTTTATTAATATAAAGTGCAATTTTAATTTGGAATTGAATAGTGAATTAGTATTAAATACATGTTAAATTAGATTTAATGATGTAGTTTAATTTAATTCATGAATTCGTACTTTGAGTACTTATTCGCAAAAACGAGTTTGACTCGAACAAAATCAAATCGTTGTTTGAACATTGGATGATCATTAATTATCAGATTAATTAATTTGATTTAGATTGATTGATAGCATGCTTAATGTGTGAATACATGGTTGTGTTGAATGAATAATGCATATCGGATGGATATTAGATGGGTGGGCAATTTTAGAAATTGTTGTAATAAATTCGATTTATTAAATTGGACCTGCGTGTCCAGCCTTATCACCTTCTTTCTCTTTGTATTCTCTTCTCACCTATTCCCCTCTATGTATATGAGGTTTCTTTAGAAGTGTAGTGTAACGGGTAGAAGTAGTACAAGTGCTAGCTTGAGTGAGAGAAGGGAGAGATTTGATCTAGGATCAATGTGTTAAGTATCCATCCGGATATCATTATTATTTATTTCATACTCGCTTTATTATGTATTTAGAATGCATGTTTAAGGGTGTATGATGATGAGACCTTAACAAAGATAATTAAATTGGTAGCCAATTTGCACGCGAAAATCCTCAATCTATATTAAGCAAATATCCTTCCATTGAATGATTCTTGTTCAAGATCCGAAGTTGGCATTGGTTTTTTTGACCAAAGTCAAGACCTTTGTCAATCAAGGATGTACTTGAATCATGAGATTTTGTTGCATATCGGTTGTCTTGTCCAAATCGTGATTTTTATTGACCAAAGTCAGATCACTTTTTGTCCAATGACATTGATTACGAAACTTTCCTCGTCAATGGGTCCCGCTTAACTGGAATCATTAGGTTTGTTTTTGGCCAAAGCCAAGGCCTAGATGATTCGGAGGATATGGTTAGGAAAATGTATTAGATACATTGACATTATACATATGTTTCGGACTTGGATGTCCACCTAACCGGATCTAGGAATTGGATGAGATCCAATTGATCTGTGAGATCTACCTAGTTAAATAGCATACAGCTTTTTATTGGCCAAAGTCAGGGTTGTGTGTATTTAATAGGATCCTAGCCCACTAGGAAACACGGTTTCCCGAGTACTCCACAGAGGGTTAGAGGCTCGACGAAAAATAGTGGGAGGCAAGTATTGAATTTGCAACATTCGTTCGAATACTCGCTAAACACGCTCATTTTATTTTACTCGTCATATTAATCAAAAGTATTAGTCGGACTAATATTTTATGTTGTTTTAAAAATATATATAGTTGGACTATATACAAACTCATTCAATATATAGTTGATTTTGTAATTGGATTATAGTAATCAATATAATTGAATTAAAATGATAGTTGATTTTATAATTGGATTATAGTAATCAATATTAAAATATAGTTTGATTAAATAATTGGATTATTGTAATCATTATAATAAATAGTACCTTATTAATTTGATTAAATAGTTGGACTATTTAAATCAAGAAAGAATTGAAAGGTTGAATATTTAAAATATATAATCCTTGGATTAAATGTTTTAAATGATTTAATTTTCAATTGGGAATTAATAATAGGTTAATTTATTTGATAAATAACTTATTATGACTAAGCCCATAATTAAGCAAATAGTAGAGCATAAAGTCTTTGGAAGATTTATGTGATGATGACTTTAGTGCTTAATTAATATACTTATAATAAATCTATCTTTAGATTTAAAAGTATTAAAATTGCAATAATAATTCTTGGAGAATTAATGACTATTCTAGTGGAGAAAAGTCAAAGTTTGCAATTGGGCATGTAGCACAAGGTGCACATCATTTCGATATTCTAAAACCCAAGTGGTTGTGAAATATTGAAAGGATAATTGACATATCCCAAAGTGACTACCATTTGGATATGGAAGACACACGAAGGAATTAAGAAAGGGCGAGGCTCTAACTTTAAAATATTTGTCAAAGTTATGTTCACTACTAGTATTAAAATTGGATTTTAAATACTTAGTGTGGTACATAAAATATATGTATTGACGTTCAGAATCCGCTGTGAGCTGGATACTGGCTTCAAGCCGAGATTTCTCTGCGAATCGGAAACGGGACGAAAGTCGCTGTTTCGACCGTAGATACCTAAGTTTAGGAACTACCCTTTGGGTATGTACTTAAATTAGGAAATGTTATAATGTAACTAGTTTAACTAGAGACATTATCTCTATATCAGTGTTTAATCCATTGCGGATAAAACCTTTATATTCTAGAACACTAAAGTGTTTCAATATATAAAGATGATACTGAGATAAATACATTGGATGTAAATAACAGAATTTATATTTTGAATATAAATAAAATCTCAAACATATAAATGACAAATAAATAGCTCAAATTGATTTGATCAATGGAGACTTATTTGTGGCATTGTTGTCTAGGACACAATTAAAGCAGACTCGTATATCCACACTTTTGAAGAGTGGGTACTAGGACTGATTTGACTATTCAAATAAGGTCTACGAATCTAGTTTATTAGGTTAAATACCTAAAATACTATTTTTACTTGGTAATAGTAAAAGGGCCACCGATCTGTTAGCCCTATTCATGGTGAAGTAAGTGGGCCCATATCTAGCTAGGCTAGATGTAACATGAATATTTCGTGACCTTAACGGATGCAGCATCACGTTGTGGTTATGTGTTTCTTTTGAAGAACACAAATCGGAAACTTTTAGAGTTTCGACACGAATAGACAAACAGATCGGCTATAGTATTATTCCGCCACGGTAATACCGTAATGGAAAATACTTAAGCAGTAAGTTTCATACGTACATGAAAGAGTATGGTATTCTTTCAGATGAGGACTCCTCCCGAGACACGTCAGTTAGACGGTGTGTTGAACTAAAACCGAATTTTTGTTGGACATGATAAGGTTTATCACGAGTCGCTCTGAGCTACTATTCCTTCAACAGGATATGTATTAACAGTGCAAACTTATTTAGAATAAGGTTCCATATAAATCTGTTTGACAGATATCATATAGGATATGAACATGGAAGAAACGAGGTTTCTCATTCCTGATAATTTGGGTATGCCAGGCATAACGTTTGGATGATACCAAACTAAGGACCCAAATTGGATAAGTGCCAATATAGGTTATCCTAAGGGAAACCTTAAGTATAGTACTTGTAATCCCACATGAGAACAATAATTGTTGCTCACCATGCCGTTTTTCCTGAGAGGAATACCGATATGCAGTGGTCAGTGGGAGGATAGTGATACTCGATGAAAAATCGGAGTAATACTATTCAAGGCACGAAGTCCTTAATGGAACACAAATAGTTCATCTATGATGAATCTATACCATTAATCTTCAAATACACAAGAAAATCGTAGATCGGATAGAGTCAGAAAACAACCTAGGGTATGGGTTTCTGATCTAACTCATAATGATGTCAATCTTATGGAGGTGTACCATCCGACTACGTTATGAGGAAGTGATACGAGGTATCGACTCCCTGTTATGGCAAAGTGCCATGAGTCCGAAATGGATTCCATGTATAACAACTATGTTTGGATACTAGTTGTTGTACCACAAGGCATTGTGCCTATGGTACATTAAACGTCTTCAAGGAAGACATACATGGAAGGCAACATACCAACGTGCAAAGCTAAGCTTTTGACGGAAAGGTATCGTTATCAACATTGTGTTAATAACGGTTCACCCTTTTACTGTTGTTGCCATGGTAAATCCATTTTGAAGATGCTTATAATAACTATATATTTCATTTATGAAATATGTCAGTTATAAATCAAAATCGCTTTCCTGAAAAGGAAACCTTTTGGAGGATGTTTACAACATCCTGACGATTTTGTATAACCGACAAACAAGGTTTGCGGGTTATTCGATCCATGTTTGGATCAATGCAAGCATAAGGTTCTTGGAACTGACGTTTTGAAATAATCATAATGGTTTATGATTTAACTCAAAACGAAATAATTCTTGTGTATATAAGGGGGTTAGTGGGAGAACGCACTGACAGTGAAATTCCCATATAGCTATTGTTGAAAGCTTGGCTTTCAATAGAAATTCTCCGTAGAATTCTGGGAGATAACAATCTTTATTAGAGGAATAAGATCTACTGGGATAGATTGGAGTTGTTAACACTCTCTGGGAAATTGTACATTTAAAATGTACTTGTATTGGTCTCGTACGCTTCGAGCATATGGAGTCACAATCGGGTCAATCCAAGTGATAGTCACTGGATTGAAGTTAAGACATCTGTTAGTATCTCTGAGAACTAAAGATGCTATCTTAAACTATGGAGAAGGAGAACTTGAAGTGACTGGGATCACCACTGCAAGTTTCCAAACAATTAAATACTGCGGTACTATAAAGTTTGAATAACGGAACACTGAGCTGGAAATCTTCCAAGCAAGATAACTGTTGCCGAATAAACAACAAATGCGGATTATTGCTGCAGCTGAGGCAGCAATAGAAGCCATTTGGATCGAAAGTAAATCTAATTAGATTAGATATAGTTCTGTTAGCAGCTGAGCTAGGCGTCAGCACAGGCTAAGGAATTAAGGGTCTCATCGACGATCCAGATATATACTTCTATATCATCTGATTCATTCGGATCATACATCGTGGCGATGTGATGATCGTATAAATCGCGTCAAACGATAATCAAACAAATCCGCTGACGAAAACCTTTCCTCAGCAATTTGAGCGAACCTTACATAGTTCGGGTGTTAGACACTCGAGTGACTGGCTATGTGCCAAGTGGGAGATTGTTGGATAATATGACCCATAGCGTCACTATTTGCACAGATCATTGTGTTGTTGTAGCAAATTAACTATGTAACAAGGAAATTGCACTCTCGTCATTTTGTGATTAGATCACCATAGATATATAAATGAAGAGAGGTCCCTATGATTAGTTCCTGGATTGAGATGATATGAGACAGTATCAGTCCACGAAGGATTAATCATTAAATATCCCTAGCCGTAGTATTATCGAGACTGGACATCGATAATGCGGAATAGGCTAGTATTGCACTTGTGCGCGTTGTGAGGGCACAACGGCATAGTTCTCATATATATAAGTATTGAACTTACTTACTTGTGCAAGTCGATAGGAGGTCGTGTTTCACCGATGGTACGGGAAACAGCTTCGCTCTGGATAGACCCTTCGGAATCCCATTGGTATTATGACTAGGTGTCTATGGAGGCCGAAATCAAGGTAGGTGTGTATAGTCTTAACCTGAGACTTACATCGCTAATACTTACGACAATCGGTAAACTTTGGTTTTGGTTTTGGTGGTGGGGGATCTAACTGTTCTGTGTTCACCTTTCTGGTTTATCAGAGAATCGTAGTGTATTGGATGTGATGTCAAGACGGAAGTGTCACTCCAGTCATAATGGAGATGATGTCACGCAGGATACGGTATTAGTGCTCTTCAGTAATGCGCATCCAATCGTGATATTATGACCAGGTCATGAATATCCGATTATAGAGACTAGTTACCAGACATCCGATATGTGTTTCGGACGGGGAAGACACTTATCCAGCCCCAGCCCTAACACGTGACAATCCGATACTGGCCGATATGCACAATACAATTGTATACTACGCTTGATACAGATCTTAATATTCTTTGATGAATATGTCCGGAGAACTTGGGAAGACTTGGTGCTTTGCTAGGAGTCGACCTTGTCTCGTAAATCGTAGTAGAACGTAGTACTTGGTACGTACGTGATTCGGATACTCCGACGACCGTATTTACTGCCAATTATCCGGGGATCTCATGGGTCGCTTCCCGATAATCCACCGATGACGCACAACTCGCACTCTTGAATAATCTGGGATTATAATAGAAGAGAGAGAAAATTAATCTAGGATTAATTACGGAGATATTTTATCGGGATAAAATATCGTCTAGAGAGAGATAACGATTAATTTGGAATTAATCGTGAATTTATATATTCGATATATAAACGAAATTAGATTTCGACGCGGAATTGAAATTAGATTTTAATTCGGGCAAACGAGTTAATTTAGAATTAATTCGTTAGCGACGTAAATAATAATTTCGCCAGGCGCAATTATTTATTTAATTCGATTGAATTAACGTCGCGACGTAAGCTCGGTATTTCGGAAATATCGAACCTGAACGCATGAGTGCACGTGGGCCCACTTTCATTGGAAACGTGTGGGGCCCACATGACACATGTCATTCTAATGCATGCATGTAGATAGTGTACAAAGCACTCAATGTTATTGCATGGAAATTGAGTGTTTTGACACTCTCAGCCATTGCATGTTTTGTGTCATAATTTTATTATTAATTTAATAAATATTATGACATAAATATAAATTGATTTTTGGTAAATCATTTAACTTAACATACAATACACTCTCTTCTCTCATTTCTCTTCTTTCCTTTCACGCCCAACTGAAGAAAATTCTTCACTGGTTTGGAACCAGAAATGGCGTGGACTTTAGGGAAGCAAGAGTGGGTTTCATGGTGAAAATTCAAGTGCTAGCACACTTACAAGTCTTGCGAAGGTGGTAGGGAGGTTCGACCATGAGACGGATCCATCCGACGAAGCTAGGAGCTCCGTTTCTCACTCAATTTTATTTTTTGTAGGCAGTGGACTGCATGCAGTAGGCTTACATGCCAGTGCGTTTTTTTGGGTTCATTTGTCTTCAAATCGACTTACCGATCAATGTGAGTATTCCGCTCCTCGTTGATGTGTTCACCCATAATTTCATGTCTTGATTTGATCTTGGGACCTTAGAAATAAACCAACAAACTTGTTTATGCATGACGCAATCGAGCGCATGGGCTTAGTAAGTCGGATTAAAGGTCCCCTATTTGAAGGGGTTAAATCCTTTACCACGATGCTTTGCCGCGCCGGTTGGATGTGTGTTCGGTTGGATGTAAGATATGTCCAAAACGGGCATACTAAGTTTGATATTTTGTCTTTATTCTTTGTATGCATGATGCGATCGAGTGCATGGGCTTAGTAAGTCGGATTAAAGGTCCCCTATTTGGAGGGGTTAAAACCCTTTACCACGATACTTTACCGCGCCGGTTGATGTATATTCGTTTGAATGTAAGATGTGTTCAATCGGGTATACGAAGTTTCATATAGTTATCATTGTCTTTGTACGCATTGCAATGAAGGCGCATGGGTTATTGTGTTGGATTAAAAGGTTCTCCATTTGGGGAAGAAAAGTCTTAAAGGCTACCTTTACCACGATATTTGCCGGTATTCATCTATTGATTGCATAATTTACCTTAGTCTTGGCTTAACGTAGTATAATTCATATATCAAGTCATGATAGCATTTGAGTATTATTTTTGTAGTATATCGGATGGAAACCCAGACACAAATTCCCGTAGCCGATTCCGAATGGACGGTAATACGGTCTGTACTTGGGATACAATCCCCGTACCACTTGGACAAGTTGCTCACATGTGTGTTGTGTCCTATTAGTTATCTTCTTTTGCACACGTCATAGCATGCTTACTTTAATGCCTAATTGCTCCTTAAGTGTCTTTTTGCATTATGTACTTAGTTGACTCTTTTATTTGTGATGGAAATGTAATGGATATTTTTTAATTGATGTCTATGACATCACATGTTCACCATTATTTGATTCGCCTTTATGTATGCTTGTGTGGTTAATGTGTGCTTGTGTTTCCTGAATACAATATGCCAATGAGTTGTATATTCGTTGCTACTTTGATGTACTTTCAAGAAGCAATCTTAGATGTGAACTATATGAAAATTAGGTTTGTAAGTTTTATTTTTTTTGCATATGGATTTTAGAAGCATGATACTCTGGAAATAAGTGTTACTTAAGCTTGATTTAATTATTACACAAATCTTTCATTACA
>SKCR01009539.1:0-23587 GCA_019454045.1 Zanthoxylum bungeanum
AATCTATTTGTCTATTTCGTGTCGAAACTCTAAAAGTTTCCGATTTGTGTTTCAAAAAAAACATATAACCATACGCGATGCAACATCCGTACAGGTCACGAAATATCAAATCCATATCTAGCCTAGCTAGACATGGGCCCACTTGCTTCACTATGAAGTAGGGCTAACAGATCGGTGGCATTTACACTTTTACCAAGTAAATAGTGTTTTAGGCACTTTGCCCAAATAGACTAGATTCGTAGACTTTATTTGAATGGAATCAAATCAGTCCTAGTACCCGCTCTTCAAAAGTGCGGATATACGATTCGTAGACTTTATTTGTTTAGTAGTGTCCCTGACAACTATGCCACAATTAAGTTTCTTAACAGATTATCAGTTTGAGCTATTTATTTGTCATGTTATATATTTGAGATATTATTTATATTCAAAATATAAATCCTGTTATTCACATCTAATGTGTTTATCTCAATATCATCTTTATATAATGAAACACTTTAGTGTTCTAGAATATAAAGGTACACCCGCAGCGGGTTATACGCGATATAGAGATAATGTTTCTAGTCAAAGTAGCTACATTATAACAGTTTCTAAATTTAAGTACTAACCGAAGAAGTTCCTAAATTCAGATATCTACGGTTAAAAACAGCGACTTTCGTCCCGTTTTCAATTCATAGATAAATCTCAATTGAAGTCAGTATCCTGTTCAAAATAGATTCTGAACATCAATATATATATATTATGTACTACACTAAGTATCTAAAATCCAATTTTAATACTTGTGTGAACATAATTATGACAAACATAATGGATTAAGCACTTAAGTTATCATTACATGATCTTCCAAAGATTATGCTCTACTATTTGCTTAACTCCAGGCTTAGGCATAATACGTTATTTTATCAAATAAAATAAGTTATTATTTTTCCAGGACCATCCTGAAATTTATTCCCAATTTGAAAATAAAACCGTTTAAATACATTTTCGCCCAGGATTATGTCTTAAACATTAATCTTTCATTTTTATATCTTGATTCTAATAGTCCAACTATATAATCAACGATTTGTGGTACTATTTATTATAATGATTATAATAGTCCAACTATATAATCAAATATAATCTAAATTAATTAACCTCAATTACATTGATTACTATAGTCCAACTATAAAATCAACTGTAAACTGAAATTAATTAATTCAAATATATTGATTAATATAATCCAATTATATATAATCAAATATAATACAGTCCAACTGTTTATAAAAAAAAAAATAAATATTAGTCCAACCACTAACATTTAATCTAACGACGAAATAATTTGAATGAGCGCGTATGGCGAGTAATTGAACGAGTATTGCAAATTCAATTCTTGCCTCCCACTATTTTTCGGCGAGTCTCTAACCCTCTGTCGAGTACTCGGGAAACCGTGTTTCCTAGTGGGCTAGGATCCCGTTAAATATCACACAATCTTGACTTTGGCCAACAAATTGTATGATAATTACTAGGTAGATCTCGAAGATCAATTGGATCCCATCCAATTCCTAGATCCAGTAGACGGATATCCAAATCCTAAACATATATCTTATATATGCCAATACATCCAATGTATTACCTAACCTTTTTCCTCTGAATCAACTAAGCCTTGGCTTTGGCACAACAAACCTAGTGATCCCAGTCAAGTGTGACCCATTGACCATGGAAAGCTTCGTAATCAATGTCGATGGACAAGAAGTGGTCTTGACTTTGGCCAACAAACCACAACTTGGACAAGACACTGATATGGAACAAAGCTCTCGTGATTCAAACACATCTTCGATGGACAAAGGGCTTGACTTTGGCCAACAACCCAATGCCAATCTCGGATCTTGAGTGAGAATCACTCAATGGAAGAAAAACACTTGATATTGAGCGAGGGTTTTTCGCGTGCAATTGGCTACCAATTTATTATCTTTATTAAGGTGTCATCATCATACACCCTTAAACATGCATTCTAAACACAAAATAAAGCGCATATGAAATAAAATAATAATGATATGCGGATGGATACTTTACATTGATCCTAGATCAAATCTCTCATTATCTCTCTCCAAAGCTAGCACATGTATTTACTTCTACCCGTTACACTACACTTCTAAAGAAACCTCATTTACATTGAGGGGAATGAGTGAGAAGAGAATACAAAGAGTATAGAGGTGATAAGGCTGGACACGCAGGTCCAATTAATAAATCAAATTTATTACAATTTCCAAAATTATCCCACCCGACTAATATCCATCCGATATACATTATTCATGCATCGCAACCATGTATTCATACAAGCATGTTATCAATCAATCTAATCCAATTAATTAATCTGATAATTAGTGATCATCCAATGTTTAAACAACGATTTGATTTTTGCTCGAGTCAAACTCGTTTTGCGAATAAGTACTCAAAGTACGAATTCTTGAATTAAATTAAAGTACATAATTAAATCCAATTTATACGCATTTAATTCTAATTCACTATTTAATTCCAAATTAAATATTACACTTTATTAACGAACCTTTACGACTTAAATTCCAAATTTAATCGCAACGGGTCTTAAAGCCCGATTAACATCTAATGTTTTTTTTTATTAAAGTCCATGGGCTTTTAATTAATTTCTATAAGGCGTGGACTTTTGGTCAACTCGGGTCAAACCGAACAACCAAAATCCAATCCGGGAGTTACCACATAAGCCCAGAAATCAATTTTGGCCCATTAGGCCCAATTAAATAATTAAGGTCCATTAAGTCATAATTGGACTTTATGGATGCGGTTTTAGGCCCAATTGGATCCAACCAAATTTGCCTAAACTCAACTTTGTACAAAAAAGCCCAAAAGCCCAATCACAACCTTAAAGGCCCAATTTCCAAAAATAAGCCCAATTAATTAACTTATAAAATTCTAAATTCCATAATTAATTAACCTAAGTGTAATACACAATTAACCACCCAATAATATTTCTAAAACATCAATTAGCATACTTAATCATGAACTTTAACATTAAATAGTGTCCAACACAATTTATTAAAATCAAACCCACTTTACATGCTTTTGTTCTCGGCAATTAGGGGTTTTTCCAATCCGATTCGGTTTCAATCCAATCGAATCCACAATCATCATTTCCCAAATCAATTCAATTCATCCAATGAATTAAAATAAAAAAATACAATGAATTTCAAATTCAATTGAATTCGGCCAGCCACTTTAATTTGGGAAAAATGTTCCAAATCAAAATTCAATCAAATTGAACTTCAAAACAACATTACCCAATTGTTTTAAGTCATCCAATGATCAAACAAACAAAATCACCAAGAAATTTAGGGTTCTTTAATTCGGCCAACATAAGCAATTTGGGGAAATTTGTTCCAAACATAATTTCAACAAACTGATCCAATCAATCTGAAATTAAACATACTTTAAGCATTCTCATTCATCCAATTTCACTAAATATGCTCAAAATCAAGTTTACCCAAATTTGTCACTTTATGCCAACATAAAAAATTGGGGAAATTTGTTCCAAACATAATTTCTTCAAATTGATCCAATCAATCATTAATTCAACAACATTTAAGTATACTTAATCAATCAATTTAATCAAATCATGCTTCAATTGATTTTACCCAATTTGTCATGCCCAAAATTTAGGGAAAATTGAATCCAATCCAATTTCATGAAATTGATCATACACAACTTCAATTCAACCTCATTCAAGCATACTTCATCAAACAATTCAACCAAATCATGCCTAAATCGAGTTTACCCAATTTTAACCCTAACTTTTTCATGCTTGATCAAAGCTCAAGATACCATTGTTGAGTTCTAATATAGGTCCCAAGAATCATGAAATCAAGCACAAAATTCGCATGAATACACAAAGGAGTAAGGCGGAATACATAACTCACATTGAACGGTTTGAGATGCGAAGAACAAGCTGCGTTTTTGGCTCCCTCCAAGCTCACGGCAACAGCTCTCCAAGGCAGTGGGCTGCTCAGTTTTGACTAGTTTGGTCCCTCCATGATTCGGCCATTGATGAACACCATGGAAGCTCAAAGCTTCAGGTTCAAAAGGAATTCCAAGCTCATAAATTCGTTTCCCTATCACCTATTATAACCCAAGGTGTGTGCTAGCACCACATCTTCTTCCTTGCTTCTCATTGATTCGGTCACAACCAGAAATTTTTGGAGAAGAAAAGGTTCCAAACCGTGAAGAAGAAGAAGAGAAAAGAGAGGGAAAAGGGTTTCACGTGAAACCGTGTGGAGAGAGAGAGAGAGATGATAAAAATTAAATAGTATTTTGGTTTATATATTTTCCAAAAATAAATAAACCATTTACCACTTTTCATTTCCAAAAAACCAAAAAGTCAAAAAGCAAACAATAAATGCCTTTCAACTACCACATCAATCACTCAAATCAAATGACAACTTGTCACATCACTCAAAGTGACATTTGATTTGACGCTTGATGTGACTAGCGATTTGACGCTCGAATTAACTTGCGTGCCGCACTCGAATTCGAAATGCGAATGCGCTCGCAAACAATCTCGGGCTCGGGTTCGCTAATTCCAAATTAACGAATTTTCCGTTGCGTAGTAATTAAATGATTACGCCTAGCGAAATCACTATTCACGTCGCTAACGAATTAATTCTAAATTAATTCGTTCGCCCGAATTAAAATCTAATTTTAATTCCGCGTCGAAATCCAATTTCGTTTAATATATCAAATATATTAATTTATCGATTAATTCCAAATTAATCGTTCTCTCTCTTTAACGATACTTTATCCGAGATAAAATATCTCTGTAATTAATCCCAGATTAATTTTTTCTCTCTAGAAATTAATCTTCTCTCTTTACTAATTAATCCCAGATTAATCATAGTGCGAGTCATACATCATCGGTGAATCTTTGGGAAGCGACCCATGAGATCTCTGGATATGTTGGCAGTAAATACGGTCGTCGGACTATCCGAACACGTAAGTACCTCGTACTACGTTTATACCGATTTACAAGACAAGGTTGGCTTCTAGCAAAGCGCCATGCCTACCCAATTCTCCAGAAATATTCTTACAGGAATATATTGATCTGTATCAAGCGTAGTATACCGTAGTATTGCGTATATCAGCCCAGTATCGGATAGTCACGTGCTAGGGCTGGGGCTGGATAAGTGTCTGCCCCGTCCGAAGCACATGTCGGATGTCTGGTAACTAGTCTCTATAATCGGATATACATGACCTTGTCATAATATCCCGATGGCCGGCCAGCACTTAAGAGCACTAATACCGTATCCTGCGTGACATCATCTCCACTATGACTGGAGTGATACTTCCGTCTTGACATCACACCCAATACACTACGACTCTCTGATAAACCCAGAAGTGGTGTACGCAGAACCGGTTAAAGCCCTGTACCACCAAGACCAAAGTCTACCGATTATCGCAAGTATTAGCGATGTAAGTCTCAGGTTAAGACTATACACACCTACCTTGATTTCGGCCTCCCATAGACACATAGTCATAATACCAATGGGATTCCGAGGGGTCTATCCAGAGCGAAGCTGTTTCCCGTACCATCGGTGAAACACGACCTCCTATCGCACTTGCATAAGTATCCAATACTTATATATATGAGAACTATGCCGTTGTGCCCTCACAACGCACACAAGTGCAATACTAGCCTATTCCCCATCATCGATGTCCAGTCTCGATAATACTCCGGCTAGGGATATTTAATGATTAAACCTTCGGGGACTGATACTGTCTCATATCATTCTCAGTCCAGGAACTAATCATAGGGACCTCTCTTCATTTATATATATCTATGGTGATCTAATCACAAATGATGAGAGTGCAATTTCCTTGTCACATAGTTAATTTGCTACAACAACACAATGATCTGTGCAAATAGTGACGCTATGGGTCATTTTGTCCAACACATAATCAATGCCGATGGACAAGAAGTGGTCTTGACTTTGGCTAACAAACCACAACTTGGACAAGACACTGACATGTAACAAAGCTCTCGTCATTCAAACACATCCTCGACGGACAAAGGCCTTAACTTTGGCCAACAAGCCAATGCCAGTCTCGGATCTTGAGTGAGAATCACTCAATGGAAGGAAAAACGCTTAATATTTTGCAAGGTTTTTCGAGTGCAAATTGGCAACCAATTTATTATCTTTGTTAAGGTCTCATCATCATACACCCTTAAACATGCATTCTAAACACATAATAAATCGCATATGATAAAATAATAATGATATAAGGAGGGATACTTTACACATTGATCCTAGATCAAATCTCTCCCTTTATCTCTCCCGCTAGCACAATTATTTACTTCTACCTGTTACACTACACTTCTAAAGAAACCTCATATACATTGAGGGGAATAGGTGAGAAGAGAATACAAAGAATAATGAGGTGATAAGGCTGGACACACAAGTCCAATTAATAAATCAAATTTATTTCACAATTTCTAAAATTGTCCCACCCATCTAATATCCATTTGATATACATTATTCATGCATCGCAACCATGTATTCACACAAGCATGTTATCAATCAATCTAATCAAATTAATTAATCTGATAATTAGTGACCATCCAATGTTCAAACAACGATTTGATTTTGCTCGAGTCAAACTCATTTTTGCGAATAAGTACTTAAAGTACAAATTCTCGAATTAAATTAAACTACATAATTAAATCAAATTAAATATGCATTAAATTCTAATTTAGTTATTTAATTCCAAATTAAATATTACACTTTATTAAGGAACTTTTACGACTTAAATTTCAAATCTAATCGCAACGGGTCTCAAAGCCCGATTAACGTCCAACGTCAATTTAATTAAAGTCCAATGAGCTTTTAATTAATTTCTTAAGGCGTGGACTTTTGGTCAACTCGGGTCAAACCGAATAACCAAAATCCAATACGAGAGTTACCCCATAAGCCTAGAAATCAATCTTGGCCCATTACGCCCATTTAAACTTTAAAGGTCCATTAAGTTGCATTTAGGCTTTATGGAAGCGGTTTTGGGCCCAATTGGATCCAATCCAATTTGCCTTAACCCAACTTTGTACAACAAAGCCCAATAAGCCCAATAACAACATAACAAGCCCAAATCCAATTTAAGGCCCATTTAATCAAACACAAAAATTCCAAATTTAATGTTTAATTAAACTAAAGTGTATTAACATAATTAATCACCAAATCAATATTTCCAAAACACCAAATTAATACTAATTAATCATGCCATCAACATTAAAAGAGGTCCAACACATTTTAACAAAAATCAAACCCAATTACATGCCCTTATGCTCTCGGTAATTTGGGGATTTTACGTCCGATTAGAATTCAATCCAATTAATTCCACAATCGACATTAAATTATATTCCCGAATGATTTCCAACAATCCAATTGTCAAAAATCAAAAGTCCCAAGATATTTTAGGGCATCACATTTTCGGCCATGACCAAAATATTGGGCAAATTTGTTCCAAACATAATTTCAACAAATTGATCCAATCAATCCTTAATTCAAACACGTTTAAACATACTAATCCATCCAATTTCATTAATCATGCTCAAAATCAAGTTTGCCCAATTTTAAGCCCTAAATAATTTTCATGCTTTTAACCAAGCTCTGATACCATTGTTGGATATTATCTAGGTACCAAGGATCATAAATCAATCATGAACATGTGTGAATACATTCGAGAAGTCGCGGAATACTTACATCGAGCGGTTGAGCGACGCGGAGGCAACAAAAATTTTGTTTTCTGCCTCTTCACTGGTTCGGTAGTGGGCTGCAATTCCTCAATATTTTTGGCTCGATTTTGGTCCTTCGTCAAGCTCCAAGCTTCGTCGAATGGTTCCCGGCTCATGGGTGGACTTCCCTATCACCTTCGCATTGATCCCGGAGTGTGCTAGCACTCTCGATTTTGCCACAAAATCACACTTGCTTCCCTTTATTTCTTCAAATACTCGGCAGTTCACTGCCTTTGCAGAAGAAGAAATTGAGCAGCCCCAAGGGCGTGAGGGAGAAGGAGAATGGAGAGAGAGAAGAGTAAAAAGTGTTGTCTAATTTTGTATTTGATTTTATTAAATCATATACCAAAAATTTGGCTAATAAAAAGTCAAACTTTTAATGCCAACAACCACCACATCACTCAATCACACCAATCAATCAATCACATGTCATATCACTCAAAGTGACATGATTTAACGCTTTATGTGACGCTAGATGAAACTAGCGATTTGACGCTTGATTTGACTTGCGTGCCGCACTCAAATTCAAAATGTGAATGCGCTCGCAAATAATCCCGGGCTCGGGTTCACTAATTCTAAATTAACGAATTTTCCGTTGCGTCGCAATTAAATGATTACGCTTAGCGAACTCACTATTCACGTCCCTGACGAATTAATTCTAAATTAATTCATTCGCCCGAATTAAAATCTAATATTAATTCCACGTCCATATCTAATTTCGTTTAAAATATCGAATATATTAATTTACCGATTAATTCCAAATTAATCGTTATCTCTCTTTAATTGATATTTTATCCCAGATAAAATATCTCCGCAATTAATCCCAGATTAATTTTCTCTCTCTTCTTATTAATCCCAGATTAATTAAAAGTGCGAGTCATATGTCATCAGTGAATCTTTGGGAAGTGACCCATGAGATCCCCGGATATGTTGGTAGTAAATTCGGTCTTCGGACTATCCGAACATGTAAGTACCTCGTACTACATTTATACCGATTTACAAGACAAGGTTGGCCTCTAGCAAAGCGCCATGCCTTCCCAATTCTCCGGTAATATCCTTACAGGAATAAAGGATCTTTATCAGGCGTAGTATACATAGTATTGCATATTTCTATCCAGTATCGGATGATCACATGCGAGGCATGGGGCTGGTACAGTGTCTGCACCGTACGAAGCATATATCGGATAACGAGCAACTAGTCTCTTTAATATCAGATAATAATGACCAAGTCATATTATCCCGATGGTTGCAACCTTATATAGAGAACCATTTCTGTATCTCTGCGCGATCATCAACTCCATATGACAGTAGTGACACTTCCATCTTGACATCACACCCAACACATTTCGATTCTCAATATACCCATTATTGGCGTACACAGAACGGTTTAAAGCCCTGGATGACCTCAACCAAATTATATTGATTGTCGCAAGTATTAGAGGTGCAAGTCTCAGGTTAAGACAAATACATCTACCCTGATTTCGGATTTCCATAGACACATAGTCATACTACCAATGGAATTTTGAGGGGTCTATCCAGAGCGAAGGTGCTTCCCGTACCATCGGTGAAACACAACCTCCTATTACTCTGCATGAGTATCTTATACCCAAATATATGAGAACTATGTCGTTGAGCCTCACAACGCGCACAAGTGTAATACTAGTATTTTACGCATTCATCGATGTCCAATCTCGATAATGCTCTGACTAGGGATATTTAATGATTTATCCTTCGTGGATTGATACTGTCTCATATCATTCTCAATCCAGGAACAAATCACAGTGACCTCCTATTATATATCTTGGTGATCTAATCACAATGATAAGAGTGCAATCTCCTTTGTCACATAGTTAATTTGTACAACAACACCGTGATCTGTACAAATAGTGACGATATGGGTCATAATTGTCCAACAGAGAATAAATAACCATTTAATAGATTTCCTTACAAGATAGACATATACATGTTGGGCGGAGGCAACAACAATTGGAGCTTAGTCTTAATGAATCCATGTAATTTGATTGACATAGGCAAATGATTTAATTGGGTTACACTGGGTATTTCCATCCGACCATCGACATAGGCTTTTGAAGAATTTCGTGTTCCAGGTTAGTTAACCAATATATTACACAAACATGAAATAACAACTTCATCTTTAAATGATATTGGAAGAAGTCACAACCCTGGATACTTTCGCACCATTTTATTTACTTGTTTTAATTTTTAATTTTTAAAGTAACTATTCCAATCAAACAGTCAATTCATTAGAAACTAGTAATCATTTGACCTCATAAAGCTAATAGCTTAGGTATTAAGTCCTTGAGGGATCGATACTTTTTATACTACTTGAACGATACGTACGCTTGCGTTATACGCGTGTGATTACGCACCGGTCAAGTTTTTGGCACCGCTGTCGGGGACTTAGTTATCTTTCACTATTAGTTTTGAGGTTAGATACGTTACTTGTGTCTAATTTCTTTTTACTATATGTTTCTATTTTCTTATGTTTCAGGTTCTCAGACACTACATGAGACGAACTAGAAGTTTTGAACTCCGACCGCTTGACCTAGAAATTGAAAGAACTATCAGACAATTAAAAGAGAAAGGCGAGAAGGCCAAGAAGAAATTGTCAACATTGAACCTGAACCTTTAGAAGTTGCACCACCAATTCCCATTCGAGACAGAACCATTTCGGTAGTTGACGGCTTCATTTCTTGTATTGTACTTCCTCCCTTACCAACAAATGTGTGTGACATCAAAACATGCATTCAGATGATTCAGCAGTCAGTACAGTTTGGAGGAAATGCAACTGAAGATCCCAATGCCCATATCAGGAACTTCCTGGAAGTTTGCGGCACTTTTAATTACAACCAGTTTGGAGGAAATGCAACTGAAGATCCCAATGCCCGTCGGATGAGTCCCGCCTCATGGGTGAACCTCCCTACCACCTTCGCAAGACTGTAAGTGTGCTAGCACTTGAATTTTCACCATGAAAACCCACTCTAGCTTCCCTATTGCTCACGCCATTTCTGGTTCCAAACCAGTCCACATTTCAAGCTTTGGGCGTGAGAGAAGAGAGAAAATGAGAGAGAAGAAGTTTTGTGTTAAGTTAAAATGATTTACCAAAAATCAATTTATATTTATGCCATAATATTTATTAAATTAATAATAAAATTATGACACAAAACATGCAATGGCTTAGAGTGTCAAACACTCAATTTCCATGCAATAACAGTGAGTGCATTGTACACTATCTACATGCAATGCATTAGAATGACATGTGTCATGTGGGCCCCACACGTTTCCAATAAAAGTGGGCCCACGTGCACTCACGCGTTCGGGTTCGATATTTCCGAAATACCGAGCTTACGTCGCGACGTTAATTAAATCGAATTTAAATGAATAATTGCGCCTAGCGAAATTATTATTTACGTCGCTAACGAATTAATTCTAAATTAACTCGTTTGCCCGAATTAAAATCCAATTTTAATTCCGCGTCGAAATCTAATTTCATTTAATATATCGAATATATTAATTCATCGATTAATTCCAAATTAATCGTTCTCTCTCTTTAGACGACATTTTATCCCGGATAAAATATCTCCGTTATTAATCCTAGATTAATTTTCTCTCTCTCTTCTATATAATCCCAGATTATTCAAGAGTGCGAGTTGTGCGTCATCGGTGGATTATCGGGAAGCGACCCATGAGATCCTCGGATAATCTGGCAGTAAATACGGTCGTCGGAGTATCCGAATCACGTACGTACCAAGTACTACGTTCTACCGATTTACGAGACAAGGTCGACTCCTAGCAAAGCACCAAGTCTTCCCAAGTACTCCGGACATATTCATCAAAGAATATCATGATCTGTATCAAGCGTAGTACACAATTGTATTGTGCATATCGGCCCAGTATCGGATAGTCACGTGCTAGGGCTGGGGCTGGATAAGTGTCTGCCCCGTCCGAAACACATATCGGATGTCTGGTAACTAGTCTCTATAATCGGATATTCATGACCTGGTCATAATATCACGATTGGATGCGCATCACTTAAGAGCACTAATACCGTATCCTGCGTGACATCATCTCCATTATGACTGGAGTGATACTTCCATCTCGACATCCCATCCAATACACTACGACTCTCTGATAACCCAGAAGAGATGAACACAGAACCAGTTAAGATCCCCCAACCACCAAAACCAAATTTTACCGATTGTCGTAAGTATTAGCGATGTAAGTCTCAGGTTAAGACTATACACACCTACCTTGATTTCGGCCTCCCATAGACACCTAGTCATAATACCAATGGGATTCCGAAGGGTCTATCCAGAGCGAAGCTGTTTCCCGTACCATCGGTGAAACACGACCTCCTATCGTACTTGCACAAGTATCCAATACTTATATATATGAGAACTATGCCGTTGTGCCCTCACAACGCGCACAAGTGCAATACTAGCCTATTCCGCATTATCGATGTCCAGTCTCGATAATACTACGGCTAGGGATATTTAATGATTAATCCTTCGTGGACTGATACTGTCTCATATCATCTCAATCCAGGAACTAATCATAGGGACCTCTCTTCATTTATATATCTAAGGTGATCTAATCACAAAATGACGAGAGTGCAATTTCCTTGTTACATAGTTAATTTGCTACAACAACACAATGATCTATGCAAATAGTGACGCTATGGGTCATATTATCCAACATAACCTTCCTAGCAACACATAACAAAATCCAAGGAACATAGGGAACGAGCAGTGTGATGCCATCAATTTAAAAAATGGTATTAAAATCAACAAAGATGTTGGAATCAATGCATCCATTGAGGAAGTTCCAAAAGAAGCTGTTCCACAGATGGAGGAAAACGAAGCAAAGGAAAAAGAACCAGAAAGAATCACTATATCTCTACCTTTTCCACAACGTCTACAGAAAAACAAACTGGACAAACAGTTTGCTCGATTCTGGAGGTGTTCAAAAATCTGCATATCAACATTCCATTTGCAAAAGCTTTGGAACAACTGCCCAGCTATGTCAAATTCATGAAAGACTTTCTTTCACGAAAATAGAGATTGGGAGATTACGAGTCAATAACATTGACAGAAGAATGCAGTGCCATCATTCAGAGGAAGCTTCCCCCAAAGTTGAAAGATCCTGGTAGTTTCACCATTCCTTGCATCATAGGAGAACATAACTTCGGTAGGGCTTTGTGTGATCTAGGTGCGAGTGTTAACTTGATGCTTTTTTTATTTCAGGAGGAAATTGCATATTGGAGAAACAATGCCCACATCAGTCTCTCTGCCAACTTGCTGATAGAACGATCGTATTTCCGAGAAGTGCAATTGAAGATGTGCTGGTCAAAGTTGACAAATTCATTTTCCCAGCAGATTTTATATTATACTTGAAATGGAGGAAGATGAGACATGTCGATCACACTCGGGAGACTATTCTTCGCTATAGTTCGAACCATTATTGATGTGCAAAAAGGAGAACTAACTATGAGGGTATAGGACCAAGAAGTAAAATTCAATGTTTTCAAAGCCATGGATTCCCGGACGACGAAAATGATGATTGTTTCAGACTTGATATGATACACAGTACCATCAAGAACTCCAATCCAATGCAAATTTCTACTGACAAACTATATGTAGAGCCTGAAGTAAAAGCGTTCTGTGTACTGAAGAAGCCTATTCTTGCATCACAAGCAACAGAAGAGAAACAGTTCCACAAGCTCTAAGAATTGGGAATTTCACATACAGCCTTTTGAGAATGCTAAATTTTACAAAGAATAGACATGATGAGAAGTTGGTGAGCATACCACTAGAACCAGTGCAAATGGTACAGTTAAACAAATCAAGGTTGAAACTCTTCCCATGGAAGCCAAAATCACGGTGGTCATGTCCATTCCTAATCACCAAGGTTTTACCAGATAGAGCCGTTGAGATACATGATCCCAACTCCAACAAAACATTCAAAGATAACAGCTAGCGTGTCAAGCACTACATGGGAGAATCATTTGAGCGACAAAAAGAAAGTGTCACACTTTCAGATCCTGCCTAATGTTCGAGAAGTTACGTCTAGCTGACGATGTTAAACTTAGCGCTCGCTGGGAGGCAACACATGCATTTTTTGTATATATTCAGATTTTTTGTGTTTAATTTTCCAGGTAAAGTCATATTTCAGAATGGAAGACGTTCTCACAAGTCTTCACAAGGAATATTCCTTCTCTCCCTAAAATCTCTCTGATGAAAGTCTACAAAGCTCCCTTAGAACGAATGAGACTACTGATGACCAAATGTATTCCCAATGACATTCGTTGGATTATTGAAGCACGGGTCCGATTGACATGTGAGTTCTTACGCTTTTATTTCACATTTTTCTAGTTTAGGAAGAAGCACATATGCTAAAAAGAGAAGAGCTAAAAGAATGGGTGTATGCTATAAATGTGCTCGTATGTTTTGTGATACTCGTTGTCATTTTTTAGGAATTGTGTCTGATAACCGCGAAGATAAGATTAATATCATTAGGGATGGCTTGAGTAAGGAGTCTTTGGATGATATATCTAAGACTCTTGAGACACATCCAAGTGGATATGTGTATCACGAAATTCGCATTATATATACACAATTTCGAAAAGAAAGACAACAGTTAAGTCTCGGGAATCTGACACAAAACGACCCTGTTTGCTAATTTTTAAGAAAATTAAATGGGAAGCTTGACTCTAACGCATATACGTCATCAAGCCGTAAATTATTGTAATATTATATATATCTTTGTCTTTTCCTAATAATTGTGATTTGTTTTGTTATTTTCTTTTCTCCGAAATGATCCAGATCTTTTTGACTAACACGATTTATTTTACTTTTTTTCTAATAATTGTCATTTGGCAGGTACTAGTGCCATTATTACTCACCCTTTTTTAGGTTCTACAAATTCAACTCATCATTGCACCATTGAAGGCATCCAGATTTGAGAGAGAAATACAACAAAAATGGAAGCTACTTCAAGAAGACGAGTTGAAAACATATGTGTATTTTGCGGTACTAGTGTTGGTACTAAGCCACAATACATAGAGGCCGGACATGAATTGGGTCGAGTCTTAGCTGAAAGGAATATGCACTTGGTATATGGCGGTGGCAATCTTGGATTAATAGGGATCGTTTCAAAGGCCGTACAGGATTGAGGCAGTCAAGTTCTTGGAATCATCCCAAAATCCTTGGCGGAGGCGAATCTGATAGGACCACCAAATGGAGAGGAATTGATCGTGCCAGTAATGTCTGAACGACTGGTGGAAATGATTAAGCGTGATGATGCTTTTATTGCTTTTCCAGGTGGTTTGGGTACATTGGAGGAAATTTGTATAGTGCTATCTTGGGCAAACTTGAACATACACCAGAAACCTATTAGGCTATTTAACGTTGATAGATTTAATAATTTTCTTTGTGTGTTTCTTGATGATGCTCGGAGAAATGGGTTCGTGAAAAAACCTCTGAAGGAACTCCTATTCACTGCCAGAACTGCCAAAGATTTAATTGACCAAATCGTAGCCTTTGAACCACAAATTAACCATATCATTTCCAAGATAAACTGGTCCGATAGTGATCGTGGTAAAAAGCGTCGGATAAATCTGGATATTAACCTCTAATTTTCATTTTAGATGTAGAATTTTAAATAAATATGTACTGCTTCTAAACTAATCTTCTACTTTTTAAGACATTGGGGACAATGTCTCATTTAGGTTTGGGGGTGGTGAATAGTTTTAGTTTTAGTTTTTATGTTGTTTTTATTTTTAGTCATAAATTTTCGAAAAATTCAAAAAAATTAAAAAATTTTACAAAAATAAAAAAAAAATTATTTTGTGTTTTTAATTTTATTAATCAATTGAAATTGGTGTGAGATAGTTGTGTAATGAATTTCCATTCCTGAGACGTACCTCAACCTATTTCGGAACTAGTTAATTTTTGTTTATTTCCTTTTGAATTATTTAATTTGTGAGTTCTCCATAATACTGACTAAAATGGATCTTCATATGCTCAATTGACAGGTATTATCAAAATACATATTAACATACGGACATTAGTAGTAATTGACGAGTTTGTAATATTCAGTGCTCTAGTTTAATTGGAGGAAGCATCTAAAAAAAGCGATGGGAAAAAAAACAAACAAACAAACGTCTGAGATCTGAGTAATTAAGTTCGTATGGGTGTTTTAACACCTAGTGCCCTAAAACCAACTGGTTTTGGAGCCACTGGCCCAATGCTTACTACATGGATCAAAGATGTTACAAAAAATATATATATCTGAAGTCCGAGTAATTAAGTCTGTAGGGGTGTCTTAACACCTGGTGCCCTAAAGCCAACTGGTTTGGGAGTCACTGACACAAAGCTCGTTACATGGATGGAAGATATTATATATAAATTAAAAAAATTAGAAAATTCAGAAAAATATTCCATTGCTTAATAAATGTGTGAATTCCGATATAACTTTAGGACAAAAATATTACAATATTTTCAACTACACTTGTGCCTATCGTGGGGAAAAATGAGTTGATTATATTTTGTTAGTTGTGTGTATGGAGAATGGTAAAAATAATCGGAGAATTTACTTATTCGGTAATTTAGAAAGAAAGAAAACAACTCTAAACTTGGATAAGAAGTTTCACCTGTTTAGTCACTAACTTCTTCATTCTCTTTTCTCTTGTTTTTTTCCTTGTGTGTGTATTAGTTTTACAATCTTTTTACTTTTGTAAAACGTTTGTGGGTATCGTTGTTGTAAGCCCCCACGAGACTACAACCCATCCATTAGGGACACCTAGGGATTTAATGGCTTGTTGTATATGCTAAATGCAACCGTGATCCCTACAAAAGTGGCTTAGTTTAAATTTATTTTAAAGATGTTTATGTTATTTTATCTTGTTGGTTTGCTCGAGGACTAGCAAAATGTTAGGTTTGGGGGTGTGATGTGTGGTAAATGTATCACTATTTACCACTCATTTGACCTAATATTTTGTATAGTTTCTTAGAGTTTGTGAATATTTTGATGTGTATGGTGTTATTTTGTAGATAAATAAAGTTTCAGGACTCTCTGGAAGCAATTTGGGGCCAAAACAATGAAAAATGAACAAAATGGCAAAATTGAAATTTAGCGCGTCGCGACCGCTAACGTACGCTGCTTGCTAAATTATGTCGTGCCACTTGTCACAATCTGAGAAGTCTGCTAACATACGCCGAATGCTAACGTGCGTCTGCCACATGTCAACATTAGAGCAGATCCGCTAATGTGCGTCATGCCACGTGTCACCATCACATGCTGCCGACAATCGCTATTGCCACATGTCATCCACGTGTCAACCATGTGGCGTCCACATCAGTCACATGCCGAGTCAGCTTGCCAGGTGTCAGCCACGTCATTATCAACCAATTATCTTGTGCCACGTGTCATCATCATATGGTACCGACAATCAACATCGCCATATCATCGCCACATCATCGTCATATCAGTATAATCATTCAGCTGGTGAGCCGCCTTGCCATGTGTCAACAACGCCGCGTTTGGCACCGAAAATCACGGTGCGTCGTGACGCTCAAAAGTTGTCTCGTCACGACACGCCCTACTTACTCACGCCTATAAATTCAGCTCGAAATTTCAGTTTCAGATGTACCTTCCTCTCTGTAATTCTCTGATAATACTAAGCAGTTTGTATCTAGTTTGTTTAAATTCCATTTCTGTAAATAATTTTATTTACTTTTTGTAATAGTACTTTACTTTCTTTACTTTTTCAGTTTTTACTATTCATCAATGATGAGGTAACTTCCCTCTGCTACGGTGAAAGGTAAAGCTTTTATTATTTCTATTTAGATTAATCTCCATTAATTATAATATAATAACTATTTAAAATCTGACTTAATGAGGATACCACTACGTTGGCCGGTTGGTAATTGATATTAAATTGATTTTAACCTGACTAAGCATGGATACCGCCTAGTTGGTTGGTTGGTAATTAATTATTAATTTGACTTAATCAGGTTACCGCCTATATGGCTGGTTGGTAATAGCACACAAGTTAATATATTATATTAAGGGAGATATCTAAAATAATAGTAATAAAAGCGGATCCTTTAACCCTAGTATTTTCTTTTATTGTAATTGTACCATTTTAATTTTTAGCATTTTCTTTTCAGCACTTTACTTTATGTCTATTATTTTCAAGCTTTTAGTAGTTGTAAATATGTGTCGTAGCTAAACCCGTTATCTGGGGTTGTGATGAATTCCAATATCACCGGTTTATAAGAGGTTATTTTATAGTTTGGGTAATATAAAAGTTTACTTATTATGTCTTAAAGTTAATGCTTCTTGTTAACTAGCCACTAATAAGATTGATCTGGTAAACTTAAAATAAACTTGACGAAGGAATTTTAGGTTTAAGATCCTATACTTAATAGCCCACGATTTTCCTTGAGGATAGATAACCCTTTAATATATTTTCTTACATGATAGACATATACCTATTGGGCGGGGGTAACCACAATTGGAACTTATTCTTAATGAATCTAGGTAATTTGATTGATATAGACAAATGATTTAATTGGGTTACACTGGGTATTGCTTGCGACCATCGACATAGGCTTTTGTAGAAATTCGTGTTCTAGGTTAGTAAACTAATATATTACACAAACATGAAATAATCACTTCATCTTTAAAAGATATTGGAAGAAATCACAACCCTTGATAGTTTTATAAATTTGAACTTTCTTCAACCTACTTTCGCACTATTTTATTTACTTGTTTTAATTTTTAATTTTTAAAGTCATTATTCCAATCAAACAGTCAATTCATTAGATACTAGTAATCATTTGACCTCATAAAACTAATAGCTTAGGTATTAATTCCTCGTGGGATCGATACTTTTTACACTACTTGAACGATATGTGTGATTGCGTTATACGCGTGTGATTACGCACCGGTCAAGTTTTTGAGGTTAGATACGTTACTTGTGTCTAATTTATTTTTACTCACTATTTCTATTTTCTTGTGTTTTAGGTTCTCAGACACTACATGAGATGAACTAGAAGCTTTGAACTCCAACCGCTTGACCCATAAATTGAAAGAACCATCAGACAGTTCTGAAGGGAAAGGTAAGAAGGCCAATAAGCAATTGTCAACATGGAACCTGAACCTTTAAGAGTTGCACCACCAATTCCCATTTGAGACAGAACCATTCTGGTGGTTGATGGCTTCATTTCCTGTATTATACTTCCTCCATTACCAGCAAATACGTGTGACATCAAAACATGCATTCAGATGATTCAGCAGTCAGTACAGTTTGGAGGAAATGCAACTGAAGATCCTAATCCCACATCAGCAACTTCCAGGAAGTTTGTAGCACTTTCAATTACAACCGAGCAGCTGAAAGAGCAATAAGACTGCAGGTTTTTCCATATTCCTTGAAAGATAGAGCTAAAGTTTGGTTACATTCACTACCAATAGGTTCCATCACAACTTGGAACACTCTAGCCATGAAATTCCTTGCAAAGTATTTTCCACCAGCCAAAATAGAAAAACTGAGGAATGACATGACATCATTTGTACAACATGACTCGGAAACTCTCTACGAAACTTAGGAAAAGTACAAAGATTTGCTCCGGAAATGTCCTCACCATGAGATTCCAAAATGGCTTCAAGTCCAACCTTTCTATAATGGACTTTCTGGACTGATGAGAACCACAATTGATGCTGCTGTTGGAGGAGCTTTAATGGCAAAAGGAGAAGATCAAGCTTGGGACCTAATTGAAGAAATGGCTAACAATAATTCATTATGGCCAACAGAAAACAGCTTGATCCAATGAATTGCTGGAATGTATGATGTTGGAGCCAACACTGCAGTAAATTCCAAGCTAGACGAGATATGCAAATTCTTGGAAACTCTTAGCCTGCAAAGCAGTATTGGATCCACAAGTTCACCATATGGAGGAGCACCAGAACCAAACCAACATAAAGAAATGGTGAATTACGTCAACAATTTCAACAGACATGGGAACAATCCATATTCCAACACCTATAACCAGGGTGGATTAATCATCCCAATTTCGCATGGAGCAATAATTCAGGGCAAATGAACAGTCCACCACCTGGATTCCAACAACATAACAAAGGCCATGAGAAGGCAAATGAACCAGGAATAAAAAAAGTGATAGCTTAGTTAAAAAAATATGATGTTATGTTTCAGAGCCAATCTGCCACTATCAAAGCACAGGAGAATCAAATTGGGCAACTGGCCAATGCTCAGAGTTACAGACCGCCAAGTAATCTTCTTAGCCACACAGAACCAAATCCAAGGAAAATGGGGAAGGAGCAGAGTCATGCCATCATTTTAAAAAGTGGTACTGAAATCAACAAAAATGTTGGAATCAAGGCATCCATTGAGGAAGTTCGAAAAGAAGCAGTTCCACATATGGAGGAAAAAGAAGCAAAGGAAAAAGAACTAGAAAAAATCACTCTACCTCCACATTTTTCAAAACGTATCCAAAAAAACAAACTGGACAAACAGTTTGCTCGATTCTTGGAGGTGTTCAAAAAGATGCATATCACCATTCCATTTGCTGAAGCTTTGGAACAAATGCCCTGTTAGACATTATGACCCATAGCGTCACTGTTTTGTAAATGATATTGTATTATTGTACAAAATTAACTATGTGATAATGAAATTGCCTTTTTCCGTTTTGTAAATTATTTACTTTGATATTTTAATGGAAAAAGTCCATATGATTAGTTCCGTATTGAGATGATATGAGACAGTATCAATAGAAAAGGTTTAATCATTAAATATCCCTAGTCGGAGTATTATCGAGATCGGACATCGATAATGCGGAATAGACTAGTATTGCACTTGTGCACGTTGTGATGGCGCAACGGCATAGTTCTCATATATTTAAGTATTGGATACTTATTCAAGTGCGAAAGGAGGTTGTGTTTTACCGATGGTACGGAAAACAGCTTCGCTCTGGATAGACCCCGCGGAATCCCATTGGTAGTATGTCTGTGTGTCTATGGGAGGCCGCATCAGGGTAGGTGTATATGGTCGTAACCTGAGACTTGCATCGCTAGTACTTGCGACAATAAGTAAACTTTGGTTTTGGTGGTTCGGGGCTTTAACCGGTTCTGTGTACGCCTCTTCTGGGTTTATCGAGAATCGTAGTGTACTGGATGTGATGTCAAGATGGAAGTGTCACTTCAGACATATGGAGATGATGATCACGTAGGATACAGAACTAGTACTCTATAAAAGGTTGCAACCGTCGGGACAATATGACCAGGTCAGGATTGTCCGATTTAAATAGACTAGTTGTTTGATGTCCGATATATGTTTCGTACGGGGCAGACACATTCCAGCCCCAGGCCTAACATGTGATCGTCCGATACTGGATCGATGTACGCGATACTACGGTATACTACGCTTGATAAAGATCTAATATTCCAATAAGAATATTTCTGGAGAATTGGGTAGGCATGGCGCTTTGCTAGAAGCCAACCTTGTCTTGTAAATCGGTAAAAACGTAGTACGAGGTACGTACGTGTTCGGATTATCCTACGACCGTATTTACTGCCAACATATCCGGAGATCTCTTGGGTCGCTTCCTGAAGATTCACCTATGATGTTTGATTCGAACTTTATTAATCTTGGATTAATTACGGAGAAACTTTATCTTGGATAAAATGCCTAATTAGGAGAGAGAACGATTAATTTGGAATTAATCGATAAAATTAATATATTCGATATATTAAACGAAATTAGATTTCGACGCGGAATTAAAATCGGATTTTAATTCTGGCAAACGAATTAATTTAGAATTAATTCGTTAGCGATGTGAATAGTAATTTTGCTAGGCATAATTATTTAATTTACGTCGCGACGGAAATTCGTTAATTCGGAATTAGCAAAACCGAGCCCGAAAGTGTTTGCGAACACATTCGTATTTTGAAACGAGTGGGACCCGCAAATCACATCCCGAAGTCTCATCACTTGACACAACTAGTTGATGGATGTATCTAGTCACCTTTATTGGATGATACATTGTCACTATTCTCAATGTAAGTAGGTGAGGCCAATTAATGGCTTTTTGGGAGGGAAAAACTTTTTCACGTTTTTTGAAGGGATATTTACTAAATATTTTTTGGTAATTGTTATCACTTCTCACGGTTTTTGGAAAACAAGAAAGAGAAAAAAGAAAAGCAAACCAAAAGCCTATCTCCCTCTTCTTCTTGCTCACGCCGTGAGCTTCAACAAGGCAAGAAAAATCGTTTTTCATCTTCTCCATTTTTTTGCTAGCACTATGAAGAATCAAAGGAGGTGATAGGGAAACAACCTTGGAGCTTGGAATACTTGAAGACTTGAAGCTTCTCTCCTTTTTGCTCTTGGCCGAAAGTTTCCTCCTTGAAGACTCAAGGATTTTCTTCATCATTTTTCGTCACAAGCTTTGTAAGTATGATTCCGCCATGCTTCAAGCTTTGCATGTATAAATCGTGTGTTTCATTGGCTTATACTTTCTTTGGGACTAATAATAGAAACCAACAATGGTATTATGGAGCCATGTTTAAGCATGAAATACATTAGGGTTAATTTGGGGAAAATTGATTGAAGCATGTTCTTGTGAAATTTGATGATAAAGTATGCTTATATGTATGTTATATGATATTATACATGATCAATTTTGAGAAAAATGCATTGGATGATTTTTCCCCAAAATTGTTGCTTTGGCCGAATATGGAGGTCCTTGCTCTGAAGCATGTTCTTGTGAATTTGATGATAAGTATGCTTATATGTATGTTATATGATATTATACATGATCAATTTTGAGAAAAATGCATTGGATGATTTTTCCCCAAAATTGTTGCTTTGGCCGAATATGAATGTTCTTGCACTGGATTGTAATTTTTTGTTTACAAGTTCATTAGATGACTTAAAACATATACGGGATGTAGATTAGTGATTCAATCGGATTGAAAAACTAATCGAACCAAAAATCCCTCTTGGCCGAATGCAATATGACATGTTAAAGGACTTGATTTTTTGTTCAAATAAATGTTGGACATGTGTTTTGAACAAGTGATGATTAATAAATTAAATTGGTGTTTTGGAAATATTTGGTTTAATGAATTAATCATGGATTTACACTTTAATTAATTGAATTTTAAAATTTGGAATATTAAAATTTAATTAATGGGCTTAATTGTAAAATTGGGCTTGTATTATTATATTTGGGCATAATGGGCTTGGTTGGGCCAAGTAGATTTGGGCCAAAAGGATTGGATCCAATTTGGGCTTAAATCACTCCATTAAATCCAAATATAGTAAAATGTGCTTTAATGTTTAATTGGGCCTTATGGGCTTGAAATGGATTTTATGGCATTTAAGGGTGATTCCTTATTTGGGCTTGGTAATTGGGTTTGACCCACATTGACCAAAGCCCAAGCCTTAATAAATCAATTCAAAGCCCATCGGACTTTAATTAAACAACATTGGATGTTAGTTGGGCTTGGAGACCCAATTAGATTAGATTTAGAATCTAAGTCTTTAAAAGCACATTAAAAATGTAAACATTTATTTGGAATTAAATAAATTGAATTAGTATTGAATACGACTTAAATTGGATTTAACGAGTAGTTCGATATAATTCATGAATTCGTACCTTATTTACTTATTCTCAAACGAGTTGGACTCGCGGAAAATCAAACCGTTGTTTGAACATTGGATGATCACTTAAACAAAGACTAATTAATTGGATTTGATTGGTT
>SKCR01009540.1:0-23503 GCA_019454045.1 Zanthoxylum bungeanum
TATAGACAAAAAGAAGGCCTTAACTACTTTGATACCTATTCACTAGTAACCCGTATCATGTTGATAAGAATGCTCATACCCATAGCAGCTATATTTGGTCTTGAAATACATAAAATGGATGTGAAGACTATAGGAAACGACTTTCCTTAGCGCAGAAAAAGTTGCTAATATGGGCACCGGCTCCGGTATGGAACTTTAAAATTTTCTTTGCTTTCTCCCATTTTTGTAGCTGAAATCCTCCAACTATTGGAGTATGGATTTTACTCCTTTGATGTAGATGAGTTTCCTTTGATGTCCAACACTTGGATCAACCACTCGATCTTCAGAACTATGACTCGAAACCAATAAATCGAAGTGTGAGATTCACTCACAAAGATCAACTCTTAAAAAATTTAGAGAATTAATGTTGTCACAATGGTGTTTGGCTTTTGGAATTTTTTCTTTCAACCACTCTCACAATAATTGTGAATGTTTGAACTCTCTTTCTTTTCTCTCCCTTGCACTTGTGTGAATGAATGAAAATGCTAACCCTTGCAAGTGAGGAGAGATGGTAGAGATTATATTCTCTTACACAAGCCAACTAACTTTGTCATTAAGCATCTAATGGTTTCTTACAATGGCAAACACATTAATGTGAATGACATACCAAAGCATAAGAAACATTAAGCTCAAGACAAAGACTTTGTCATTAAACATCTAATGCTTTCTTGCAATGGAAAACACATCAATGTGAAGGCCATACCAAAGTATAAGAATTGTTTAGATAATGATAGAGCCATTAGTTGTATACATGCCACCTAACAGACATAATAAGTTGGAGAGAATGGTAAGCCATATGGCTTTGTCTCCAAGGTAAATAAAAAAAATCATTATCTTAATAATGATTTAATTACCTTCAATTATATTGTAGTAATTATCTCATAATTATTACTAACTTGATTAGCTCATAATCAAGATTTGATTATCTAATAATCAAAGAATTCTAGAAAATATTAAGTTAAACTAATTTAACATAGTTTTCATTTGTGACAAAAATATTATTAATCTCATTAATAATATATAAATATAATGTGAGCATATTATTAGAAAATATAATTATATTAGGTTTGCTACAGTTAATCGAGCTAGCACGTGGACCAAATGGACCTACAGTTTCGAGCCCCAATAATCCTGAACTATTAATTAAACTCTTTAATCTATTATTATGAATTATTAATATCACGTTATTCCACTAAAAACTCGAAGTTGAACTCTCGTTACCCTAGATAGAAAATATAAGGCGAACAACTTCAGTGTCCATCGATATAGTCATTACATATGGATATAGCCCATCACAAATATCTCATAAATAGAGCCGGGTCATAAGTCTGTTATACCCCTCTAAATATTTGGTCTCTTAAGCACCATTGATTCTATATTGAACAATTAATTCATAACAATTATGAAAATAAACTTTCTATTCGTAATAGAAAAGTTGAGCGTTCAAATTGTTCAAGTCCCGATTCAATTATTAAAAGAGATATTCTTATTCTTCTCGAAAGAATGAGTGAATTCCATATTTATGTAAAATGCTCTCAGCTACACATAAAATCATATCCCCAAAATACGTAGTTATTGACTGGGAATGCAACACCAATCTCACCATAGTAAATCAATGGACATAGCTTGTCATGCAGGAGTAAGTAATACACTCAGAATTAAGATGGAATCCATATATGACCACCTAGTAGATAAAATAAATTTCTTTGGTTAACGGATGTTAAAAGAAATTCATATTTATCTGAGTCCAGTCCTATATGATCTCATCATACAAGATGCCTCTATTCCCATGTCACTACATGAACGATCTCGGATCAAGGTCGTCATACAAATATAGAATAGACTGCAGCTGTAGATAAACCAAAAAATAAAATACCCTATTTGCTTGCTCTCTATGGACTATTTAGATTACTAATTTCAGACATAAATCCTCTTGTGCATCAAACATACACTAAGTCTGAAAATTGATGAGTGGTAATTATATCAATATTTCCCACTCATTTAACCTAATATTTGTTGGAATTTTCTAAGCATCCCAAGATCATTTAACAAGCATGAAACAAGTGCGAATACAATGAGGGAGTTGCAGAATACTCACATCGATCGGTTGAGCGATGCAGTGGACAATAAAAACTTGACTTTCTGCTCTTCCAAGGCTCGGCAGTGACTGGTTTTGTAGTCCTCATTTTCGGCCATGTGAGGTCCTCCAAGCAAGCTCCAAGCTTGTGTTAAACTTTCATGCTCATGGGTGGACTTCCCTATCACCTTCGCATGACTTTGTAGTGTGCTAGCACTCTTGATTTTGCCACAAAATCATGACTTTTTGCTTCCCTTCACTGCTCGGTTTTGCCCAGAAAACAGAACAAGAAATGCCCAAATGGGCGTGTGAGAGAGAAGAAAGAAATGGCTCCAAACCGTAAAAGAAAGAGAGAGAGATGGAAGTGTATTTGGTAATACATTTTTGTGTATCTAATACACAATTTTCTATTTTCAAAAAATCAAATAAATTGATTTACCAAATACAAAAGTCAAGCCAATAAATGCTTGCCAACTACCACCATCAATCCATCAATCAATCAAATCAAGTGACAAGTTGTCACATCACTCAAAGTGACTAATGATTTGACGCTTGATGCGACTAATGATTTGACGCTTGATTTGACTTGCGTGCCGCACTCGAATTCGAAATGCGAATGCGCTCGCAAACAATCCCGGGCTCGGGTTCGCTAATTCCAAATTAACGAATTTTCTGTTGCGACGTAATTAAATGATTATGCTTAGCGAAATCACTATTCATATCGCTAACGAATTAATTCTAAATTAATTCGCTCGCCCAATTAAAATCCGATTTTAATTCCGCGTCGAAATCCAATTTCATATAATATATCGAATATATTATTTAATCGATTAATTCCAAATTAATCGTTATATCTCTTTAATTGATATTTTATTCTAGATAAAATATCTCCGTAATTAATCCCAGATTAATTTTCTCTCTCATCTAATTAATCCTAGATTAATTAAAGTGTGAGTCATACGTCATCGGTGAATCTTCGGGAAGCGACCCATGAGATCCCTGGATATGTTGGCAGTAAATTCGGTCGTCGGACTATCCGAACACGTAAGTACCAAGTACTATGTTTTACCGATTTACAAGACGAGGTTGGCTTCTAGCAAAACGCCATGCCTACCCAATTCTCCATAAATATGCTTACAGGAATAAACGATCTATATCAGGCGTAGTATACGTAGTATTGCGTATTTCGATCCAGTATCAGATGATCACGTGCTAGGCCTGGGGCTGGAATTGTGTCTGCCCCGTACGAAGCACATATCGGATGTCTGGTAACTAGTCTCTATAATCGGATATACATGACCTAGTCATAATATCCCAATAGCTGCAGCATTTAAGAGAACCAACACCGTATTGTAGGCATTGCATTTTCGCATGTGAAACCCGATGATGAGTCTCATTTGGAGGCACTACCTTTTGAGTCACGAAAGCCGCGGGAAACGGATATCGGAAGGGGAAATTCTGAATAAACAAGCTCACTGTCTTCGTTAGTGTTGCGTTCGTTACTTCGTTCGAACGGAAAACATATTGCGGGTGTTCGTGTCGGTAATTCTGGTTTTGCTGCTAGCCTCACACCCAGCCCATTTAGCTCCCCAAAGCCCATAAAACACATCCCAAATTAAATAAATAAATATTAATTTAAACATTAAACATTAAATAAAATATTTAAACCATTTACCAATTAAATAAAATATTTACCTAACTTAAACTAAAATCATGCCTAATTTAAATAATTGAATATATTATATACTAAAACTAAAAAGAAGATATGCCTAATTAAAATCAATCCTAACCAATTAAAGCCAATCATATATTTGACTTCCTAATCTAATAAGATAATTACCAATCTAAAATATTTGTATTCCTAAACCAACACAAATTAAATATTACAACTTCCTAATTTAAAATATTTTGTCCCCCCTCAATCTTGTGTATGCCTTTCTTGGAAATCCTAATTGAATACCAAAATCCTTTCCTTGTGAGACAAGGTGAAGCCCTAGCCCCTCTCTATATAAACAACACCAAACCTAGCCACCCCTCCTCTCGAATCTCTCCAGCTCAGACATACAATTCACACAAGAAATATTAGACATCACCGAAAATCACTCCCTTCATCCTTACCCTCACATCACCGAAACTACAAGCACCAAAACAACCCCTAATCACCACCAAAAATCAGCCCCTTTCAACCTCCACACATCACCGAAAATCACACCAAACAGCAGCCTAAATCACTTCCAAAACAGTCCCTAAAATCCCTTAAAACAGTAACATACAAGACACTTACAATCCTTGAAATAATCACACAAAACAGCAGCCTAAATCACTCCCAAAACAGTCCCTAAAATCCCTTAAAACAGTAACATAAAAGACACTTACAACCCTTGAAATAATCACACAAAACACACCAAAAAGAACACACAGAACAGTCCATCAAGAACATCAAAACAGTCCACAAACAGTAAGCAGAGGACACAGAGGAAACGGCAGTAAAACCACAAGGAAGCAGCAGCAAAACAGAGGCGGAACAGTAGCTTGAGCGGCCGAACAGCGAAGGAAGAGGCAAACCAGTGAACTAGAAAAGTTGCGGAGCTTTACCCCCTTTCGATCTTCGTGGAACGCGAGTCCGAGAGACAGCTTAAAAGGTTAGACCTGAGGGTATCTTTCACACTTATTCTCATTTTATTTTCTGGTCATTTATTTTGATTATATTTTCTGTATTTGTGGCATTCGTTGTGTGTATGATGTATGTTGTGGGTATTGGATGAATGGAAGAGTGTCGTCTCTTGTGGTATATAGGATGGAAACCCAGACGTAAATTCCGTAGCCGAACCCGAATGGACGGTAGTGCGGTCTGTACTTGGGACACAACTCCACGTACCACTTGAGTAAATGGCACTTCTCTTGTTTTGTGTTGCTTTGGTTTATTTATTTTTCGTTATTTAAATTCTGTATGTTGCTTATCCCCGTATGATATGATCGAGTGCATGGGCTTAGTAAGTGCGATGAAAGGTCCCCTAATTGGAGGGGTTAAAATCCTTCACCACGATGCTTTGCCGCACCGATTGATGTGTGTTCGGTTGAATGCAAGATACGTTCAATCGAGCATACTTAGTTTGATATGATTGTCTTTATTTTCGTATGCATAATTCAACCGAGCGCATGGGCTTAGTAAGTGTGATGTGAGATCCCCTATGGGGAGGGGCTAAAAGCCCTTTACCACGATGCTTTGCCGTGCCGGTTGATGTGTGTTCTGTTGGATACAAGATACGTTCAATCGGGCACAATATGTTTGATATTATTTATTTCATGAGTTGTGATGTGACGCGCATGGGCTTAGTATGTTGGTCTAAAGGTCCTCTCTTTGAGAGATCAAGAGCCCCAAAAGGCCACCTTTACGGCAGTACTTCGCCGCGCCCTTTATTTTGTTGTTTATGTATTGAGTCTCATTTCATGCATCAGGTCTATTCCCGTTCGAACGCGTTTACGAACGCAACTCGAACGCGTATGCATTTTTGCCTTATCATGCATCAGGTCCCATTTCCGTTCGAACGCGTTAACAAACGCCACACGAACGTGAGCATTCTGTTTCATTTCCGTTCGAATGCGTTAACAAACGCCACACGAACGTGAGCATTCTGTCCCATTTCCGTTCGAACGCGTTAGCAAATGCCATACGAACGCGAACCTTCTGTTTACCGTTCGAACGCGTTTACGAACGCTACACGAACGCGAACACACTGAACTGAGACATATTCCTCACATGCCATGTATAATTGTTTCTTAGGTGATTGTTTTATGGAATCATACATAGTCATTCCTATCTTTGTGCATGTAATAATGAAAAGCATGTTTATTCCATCAGTTGTGTCATTTGCCTTAGTCTTGATTTAACGTATTACGATTCATATATCTATGCCATGATGACTTTGGAGTATTATTTCTTGTGATATATCGGATGGAAACCCAGACATAAATTCCGTAGCCGATTCCGAACGGACGGTAATGCGGTCTGTACTTGGGATACAATTCCACGTATCACTTGGAAAAGTGCTCACATGTATGCTTGTGCGGTTGTTATGTATGCCTGTGTTTTCTTGAATGTAATATGCAAATGAAGTTGTATGTTCGTTGCTACTTGATATATTTTAAGCATGCAATTCCAGATGTGAGATATATGTGAAAGGTGTGCATAAGTTTTATTTTGCATATGAAAATTTAGAAGCATGATACTCTTGGAAATAAGTGTTACTTATGCTTGATTAAATTATCACATAAATCCTTTCATTACAAGTGGCATAAGTAAGGGACCATTCCGAACCCAACGGTTTGAGGTCTTCCCTTGCGAGGGGTGAGTGCGGCCTTAAATCTTTGTCCCGGTTCACACCGGGTGGCGACTCTTTGATTATTTAGTACTTCCCAACTAGGCCGCGAGCCTAGAACGGCGTCGCCCAGGTTCTGTGTTCCTACACGTATCCTACAAGACCATCATCTCCATATGACTGGAGTGATACTTCCGTCTTGACATCACACCCAACACACTACGATTCTCAATATACCCAGCAGAGGCGTACACAGAACCTGTTAAGCCATTGACAACCAAAAGCAAATTATATTGATTGTCGCAAGTATTAGCGGTGCAAGTCTCAGGTTAAGACCAAATACACCTACCCTGATTTTGGACTTCCATAGACACATAGTCATACTACCAATGGAATTCCGAGGGGGTCTATCCAGAGCGAAGCTGTTTCCCGTACCATCGGTAAAACACAACCTCCTATTACACTTGCATGAGTATCCTATACCCAAATTTATGAGAACTATGCAGTTATGCCCTCACAAGGCGCACACGTGTAATACTAGTCTTTTACGCATTATCGATGTCCAATCTCGATAATACTCTGACTAGGGATATTTAATGATTTATCCTTCGTGGACAGATACTGTCTCATATCATTCTCAATCCAGGAATAAATCATAAGGACCTCCTATCATTTATACATCTTGGTGATCTAATCACAAATGATAAGAGAGCAATCTCATTTGTCACATAGTTAATTTTTACAACAACACTATGATTTGCACAAATAGTGACGCTATGGGTCATAATTGTCCAACAATCTCCCACTTGGCCTATAGCCAGTCACTCGAGTGTCTGACACCCGAACTATATACAGTTGGCTCAAACTACTGAGAAAAGGCTTTCGTTAGTGAATTTTCATGATTATCATCTGATGCAATTTATTCGATCATCACATCATCACGATGTATGATCCGAACGAATCAGATGAATATCGAAGTATATATCTGGATCGTTTGATGAGACCGTTAATTCTTTAGGCTGTGTTGTAGCCTAGCTCAGCTACTAATAAAACTATATCTAATCTAATTAGATTTATTATCGACCTAGAAGGCTTCTATTGCTGCCTCAGCTGCAACAATAATCCGCATTTGTTGTTTATTCGGTAATAGTATCTTGCTTGGAAGATTTCCAGCTCACTGTTCCGTTATTCAAACTGTATAGTACCGTTTGTGACTTATAGTCGCTTTTTCGGTTAGGAAACTTGCTGCAGTGATCCTAGTCACTTCAAGTTCTCATTCTCCATAGATTAAGACATCATCCTTAGTTCTCTAAGATACTAAGTATGTTCTTAACTTAGATCTAGTGAGTATCACTTGGATTGGCCTGTTTGTGACTTCATATGCTCAAAGCGTATGCGACACTAGGTCACATACATTTTTCAATGTATGATTTCTCGGAGAGTGTTCTCGAAAGCCAAGTTTTCACCGATTGTTTTTATGGGAATATCATTTCTAAGAAATGATGTATGTTATCATTATTTATAGGACATCCACTGTCAGTGCGCTCCCACTAACCCTCTTATATACACAAGAATCATTTCGTTTTTGAATTAAATCATAAACCATTATGATTACATCAAAATGATAATTCTAAGAACCTAATGCTTGCTTCAATCCAAACATGGATCGAATAACCTGCAAACCTTGTTTGCTAGTTTTGGTACGACAAAACCGACATGATGTTATAAACATCCTCCAAAAGGTTTCCTTTGAAGGAAAGCGATTTTCCCGTTAAGCTGACATATTTCATAAATGAAACATACAGCGTTAGCAAGCATTATCCAAATGGACTTACCATGGTAACATGTAAAAGGTTTCGTTGTAATCAACACAATGTTGATAACGATACCTTTTCGTTACAAGCCTAGCTTAGAACGTTGGTGTGTTGCCATCCATGTATGTCTTCCTTGAAGACTTATATAGTACCAATAGGCACAATGCCTTCTGGTACATCAACTAGTGTCCAACCATAGTCGATTTACATGGAATCCATTTCGGATTTATGACACTTTGTCATAATAGGGAGTCGATACCTTGTATCACTTCCTCATAAACCAATACCCCAGGTTGTTTTTTGACTCTCTCCGACATACGCGGTTCTTGTGTATTCGAAGATTATTGGTATAGTTTCATCCTTGATGAACTATTTATGTGTTCCATTAAAGATCTGTGCCTGGAATAGTATTACTTCGATTTTCATCGAGTTTTACTATCCTCCCACTTACCACTGCATATAGGTATTCCTCTTAGGAAAACCACATGGTGAGCAACAATTACATTGTTCTCTAGTGAGTTGTATAAGTACTATACTTTGGTATCCCTAGGATAACCTTCAATTTGCACTTATCCAATTTGGGTTTTAGTTTGGTATCATCCAAACGTATGCCTAGCATTCCCAAATTTATAGGAATGAGAAAACCCAGTTTCTTTCCTATTCATATCTAATATGAAGTCTGTCAAACGGATTTTTATGGAACCTTATTCTAAATAAGTTCTGCACTGTTAATGCTTATTCGTTGAAGGAAATGGTAGCTCAGAGCGACTCATGATTAACCTTATCATGTCCAAAAAAATTTGGTTACTTAATTCTGATACACCGTCAGATTGACGTGTTCCGGGAGGAGTCCTCATTGAAAGAATACTATACTCTTTCAAGTATATTAGAAACTTATTGCTTAAGTATTTTCATCATGGTCTAAATATGATGGTTTAATATTTTAGCCGATCTGTTTGTCTATTTTGTGTCTAAAGCTTTAAAAGTTTTCGATTTGCGTTTCAAAAGAAACACATAACCATAACGCGATGCCACATCCGTAAAGGTCACGAAATATTTATATCCACCTCTAGCCTAGCTAGATATAGGCCCACTTGCTTCACTATGAACTAGGGCTAACAGATCGGTGGCACTTACACTTCTACCAAGTAAATAGTGTTTTACGCACTTTGCCCAATAAACTAGATTCGTAAACTTTATATGACCTGGAAAGATACTTCCGTCTTGACATCACACCCAACACATTAGGATTCTCAATATACCCAGCAGAGGCGTACACATAACTTGTTAAAGCCCTGGACGACCAAAACCAAAGTATATTGATTGTCGCAAGTATTAGCGGTGCAAGTCTCAGTTTAAGACCAAATACACCTACCCTGATTTCGGACTTCCATAGACACATAGTCATACTACCAATGGAATTCCAAGGGGGTCTATCCAGAGCGAAGCTGTTTCCCGTACCATCGGTAAAACACAACCTCCTATTACACTTACATGAGTATCCTATACCCAAATATATGAGAACTATGCAGTTATGCCCTCACAACGCGCACAAGTGTAATACTAGTCTTTTACGCATTATCGATGTCTAATCTCGATAATACTCTGACTAGGGATATTTAATGATTTATCCTTCGTGGACTGATACTGTCTCATATCATTCTCAATCCAGGAACAAATCATAAGGACCTCTTATCATTTATACATCTTGGTGATCTAATCACAAATGATAAGAGAGCAATCTCCTTTGTCACATAGTTAATTTGTACAAATAGTGACGCTATGGGTCATAATTGTCCAACTATAGTTTGTATAGTTTCATGAGTTTTGTGAATATTTTGATTTGTTTTGTGTTATTTTGTAGATAAATAAAGTTTCAGGACTCTCTGGAGGTGATTTGGGGCCAAAATAGTGAAAAACAGAGAAAAGGGCATTTTTTGTAATTTTGGCATGTCGCGACGCGCAAGCCCTTGGCGTCGCGATGCCTAACATGCGCCGAACAATGCTAACGTGCGCCAGGTCCACAAGTCAGAATCTGAGAAGTTTGACTTTGCTAAGGTGCACCGTGCCACGTGTCGCCATCACAGCCGATCTGCTAACGTGCGCCGTGCCACGTGTCATCATCCTACGGTGCTGACAGTCGCCATCACCATGTGTCACTCCACGTGTCAGCCATGTCATCATCCACATCATCAGCCAATCACAGTGTGCCACGTGTCATCATTCTATGGTGCCGACAGTCACTTTCCCCACGTGTCGCCACGTCAGTACAATCATTGAGTTGCCAGCCACCTTGCCATGTGTCACCTTATCTCTTTATCCGAATCACCATGTGTCAGATAAGAATCTGACGTCGACGAACCAGGAGCCGCCATGTCACCGCGTCGCGACGCGAGGGGGTCACCGAGGCCTATAAATAGAGCTCGAAATTTTAGTTTCAGAGGTACCTTCCTCTATAATGTCTCTGATGTAAATAGAGAGTTTTCTATCTAGTTTCTTTTAATTTCAATTTTGTAATTAAATTTTAATTACGTTCTGTAATAATAGTAATTTACTTTCTTTACTTTTTATAGTTTTTACTATTCACCATGAGGAGGTAACTTCCCACTGCTAGGGTGAAAGGTAATTCTTTTACTATTTCTATTTAGATTAATATCCCTTAAATATAATATATTCACTATTTAAAATTTGACTTAAAAAGTATACTGCTATATTGGTCGGTTGGTAATTCATTTTAATCTGGTTTAAACCTGACTAATCAAGGATACCGCAAGATTGGTCGGTTGGTAATTAAATTTTCTTACTGCCTATATGGCAGGTTTATTTTGGTTCCGCCTTTATGGCTGGTTGGACTTAATTTGACTTAATCAGGTTACCACCTATATGGCCGGTTGGTAAAATAATCACAAGTTAATATATTATATTAATGGAGATATCTAAATAGTAAATAGTAATAGTTGATCCTTTTACCTTAGCATTTTATTTTATTGTAATTTACTTTTTAGCTTTTGCTTTACCGCAATTACTTTTCAATATTTTTACTTTATGTCTTTTAAAGCCCTAGTTATGTGTCGTAACTAAGTTAGTTATCTGGGGTTGTGACGAATTCTAATATCACCGGTTTATAAGGGGTTATTTTATAGTTTGGGTAATTTAAAGGTTTACTTATTAAGTCTTAAGCTTTATGTGTCTTGTTAATTGGCCACTAATAAGATTGATCTGGTAAATCTAAAATAAACTTGACAAATGAATTTTAGGTTTCAGCCTTAGACTTAATAGCCCACGATCTTCCTTGAGGATAGATAACCCTTTAATAGATTTCCTTACAGGATATACATATACCTGTCGGGCGGGGGTAGCCATAATTGGAACTTAAACTTAATGAATCCATGTAATTTGGTTGACATAGACATATGGTACAATTGGATTAAACTGGGTATTTGCGTCTGACCATCGACAGAGGCTTTCACATAATTTAGTGTTCCAGGTTAGTAAACCGATTTATTACATAAACATGAAATAACCACTTCATCTTTTAAGAGATATTAGAAAGATTCACAACCCTAGATAGTTTCCTAATATTGAATTTTCTTAAACCTACTTTCGTGCAATTTTATTTACTTGTTTTTAAATTAAAAATCATCACCATTTCAAATCAATCAATCAATCAACCTGTTAGATACTAGTAATCATTTGACCTCATAAAATTAATAGATTAGGTATTAAGTCCTCGTGGAATCAAACTTTTTATACTACTTGAATGATACGTGCGCTTGCGTTATACGCGTGTGTAAGCACCGGTCAAATTTTTGGCGCCGTTGCCGGGGACTTATTTATCTTTCACTATTAGTTTAAGGGTTAGATAGCTTTACTTGTATCTATTTTTTTTTACTTACTGTTATTGTTTTCTTATGTTTCAGGTTTTCAGAAACTTCATGAGACGAACCAGAAGCTTTGAACTTCGACTGCTTGACCCGGAAATTGAAAGAACCATTAGACAGTTGAGAAGGGAAATGAGAGAAGGCCAAGAAGCTTTAGTCAACATGGAACCTGAACCTTTGGAAGTTGCACCACCAATTCCCATTCGAGACAGAACCATTCTGGTGGTTGACAGACTCATTTCATGTATTGTACTTCCTCCCTTAACAGCAAATGCGGGTGACATCAAAACATGCATTCAGATGATTCAGCAGTCAGTTCAGTTTGGGGGGAATGCAACTGAAGATCCTAATGCCCACATCAGCAACTTCCTGGAAGTTTGCGGCACTTTCAATTACAACCGAGAAGCTGAAGAAGCAATGAGACTGCGTGTTTTTCCATACTCCTTGAAGGACAGAGCTAAAGCTTGGCTACATTCACTACCAACAGGTTCCATCACAACTTGGAACACTTTAGCCACCAAATTTCTTGTAAAGTACTTTCCACCAGCCAGAACTGGAAAGCTGAGGAATGACATCACATCCTTTGTACAACAAGACTCGGAAACTCTCTACGAAGCTTGGGAAGGTACAAAGATTTGCTCTGGAAATGTCATCACCATAAGATTCCAAAATGGCTTCAAGTCCAAACATTTTATAATGGACTTTCTGGAATAATGAGAACCACAATCGATGCTGCTGCTGAAGGAGCTTTAATGGAAAAATGAGAAGATCAAGCCTGGGACCTAATCAAAGAAATGGCCAACAATAATTCCTTGTGGCCAATAGAAAGGAGCATGATCCAAAGAATTGCAGGAATTTATGAAAGGAGAGCCAATACAGCAGTCAACGCCAAGCTGGATCAGATATGCAAATTCATGGAGACTCTTACCACTGGATCCACAAGTTCACCATATGGAGGAGCACCGGAACCAAACCAACTTGAAGAAACGGTGAATTATGTCAACAATTTCAACAGACAGAGGAACAATCCTTATTCCAACACCTACAACCCATGGTGGAGGAATCATCCCAATTTTTCATGGAGCAACAATTAAGGGCAAAAGAATAATACACCACCTGGATTCCAACAGCAGAACTATCCACCACCTGGATTCCAGCAACAGAATAAAGGCTAGGAGCAGGCAAATGAACCAGGAATAGCAGAAGTGTTGGCTCAATTAAAAAAGTACGATGCTATGTTTCAGAACCAATTTGCATCCATCAAAGCACTGGAGAATCAAATCGGACAACTGGCTAATGCTAGAGTTACAGACCGCTAGGTAATCTTCCCAGCAACACAGAACCAAATCCAAGGAACCGAGGGAAGGAGCAATGTCAAGCCATTACTTTGAAAAGTGGTACTGAAATAAAAAAAGATGTTGGAATCAAGGTATCCAAAGAAGAAGTTCCAAAAGAAGTAGAGCAACAGATGGAAGAAAAAGAAGCAAAGGAAAAAGAACTAGAAAGAATCACTGCACCTCCACCTTTTCCACAGCGACTTCAGAAAAATAAACTGGACAAGCAGTTTGCTCGATTCCTCGAGGTGTTCAAAAAGCTGCATATCAACATCCCATTCGCAGAAGCGTTGGAAGAAATGCCCAGCTATGTTAAATTCATGAAAGATATTCTTTCACGAAAATGGAGATTGGGAGACTACGAGACAGTAGCATTGACGGAAGAATACAATGCCATTATTCAGAGGAAACTTCCCCCGAAGTTGAAAGATCCTGACAGTTTCACAGTTCCATGAACCATTGGAGAACATTATATCGGTAAGGCTTTATGTGAGTTAGGTGCTAGTGTTAACTTGATGCCTTTTTCTATTTACAGGAAACTGCAGATTGGAGAAGCAATGCCTACCTCAGTCTCGTTGAAACTTGCTGATCGAACACTAGCATTTCCAAGAGGTGTTGTTGAAGATGTGCTGGTCAAAGTTGACAAACTGATTCTCCCAGCAGATTTCATCATCCTTGACATGGAAGAAGACAAAGAAGTACCTATCATTCTTGGCTATAGGTAAAACTGTGATTGATGTGCAAAAAGGAGAACTGACCATGAAAGTGCAGGACCAAGAAGTTATCTTTAATGTTTTCAAAGCCATAAAATTCCTGAGAGATGAAAAGGAAGAAGAATGCTTCAGAGTTGATGTTGTTGATAGTATCGTTCAGGATACTGAGCCAAATCCCACGGATACACTCGAAGCTTGCATAACCAACATCACCGATTTATAAGGGGTTGTTTTATAGTTTGGGTAATTTAAAGGTTTACTTATTAAGTCTTAAGCTTAATGCGTCTTGTTAATTGGCCACTAATAAGATTGATCTGGTAAATCTAAAATAAACTTAATAAATGAATTTTAGGTTTCAGCCTTAGACTTAATAGCCCACGATCTTCCTTGAGGATAAATAACCCTTTAATAGATTTCATTATAGGATAGACATATACCTGTCGTGCGGGAATAGCCATAATTGGAACTTAAACTTAATGAATCCAGGTAATTTGGTTGACATAGACATATGGTTCAATTGAGTTAAACTAGGTATTTGCGTCTGACCATCGACAGAGGCTTTCGCATAATTTAGTGTTCCAGGTTAGTAAACCGATTTATTACACAAACATGAAATACCCACTTCATCCTTTAAAAGATATTAGAAAGATTCACAACCCTAGATAGTTTCCTAATATTGAATTTTCTTAAACCTACTTTCGTGCAATTTTATTTACTTGTTTTTAAATTTAAAAATCATCACCATTTGAAATCAATCAATCAACCTGTTAGATACTAGTAATCATTTGACCTCATAAAATTAATAGATTAGGTATTAAGTCCTCGTGGGATCGGTACTTTTTATACTACTTGAACGATACGTGCGCTTGCGTTATACGCGTGTGTAAGCACCGGTAAAAAATAAAAGAGTAATCAAGGTAAACAAGACAATTGGACAATATGCGATATAAATCAAATAAATTTGATAAATTAATAAAGCATTTATTATTATTCCAATAATCAATTCTGTTTACAATACCTGAAGCTCTATGACATATATCCCAACAATCTCCCACTTGAACTAGAGCAAATGAGACATGTCATGTAATCCTAAACCCTTTCGGTGACCTTCAAACACTTTAAACGATAAGGTCTTTGTAAATGGATCAGCCAGGTTGTCTGCGGATGGAATCTGCGTGACAACGACATCTCCTCTATACATTATCTCCATGATGATGTGATATTCCTCTTAATATGCTTACCTCTCTTCTGGCTTCTTGGTTCTTTGGAATTCGCCACTGTACCACTATTATCACAATAAAGTGTGAGTGATTTATCCATATCTGGAACAACTTCTAGATCTTTCAAGAACTTACGGAGCTAGAATGCTTCCTTAACTACTTCACAAGCTGCTACATATTCAGCCTCCATGGTGGAGTCAGCAATACAAGATTACTTTATGCTCCTTCATACTATAGCCCAACCACCTAGGGTGAACACTGATCCAGTTAATGAGACATCCGTCTGAAAATCAGAGTCAGTATATCCTCTCAGGATCATATCCTGACTAGAATATAAAAGCATATAAATTCTCGTTCTCCTAAGATACTTGAGAATATGTTTCACCGCCACCCAATGATCTAATCCTGGGTTAGATTGAAATAACTGACTACTTCCACTACAAAATAGATTTCCGGTCTTGTGCATACATAACATACATAAAACTGTTGGACAAAATGACCCATAGCGTCACTATTTGCACAGATCATTGTGTTGTTGTAGCAAATTAACTATGTGACAAGGAAATTGCACTCTCATCATTTGTGATTAGATCACCATAGATATATAAATGAAGAAGAGAGGTCCATATGATTAGTTCCTGGATTGAGATGATATGAGACAGTATCAGTTCACGAAGGATTAATCATTAAATATCCCTACCGGAGTATTATCGAGACATGACATCGATAATGCGGAATAGGTAGTATTGCACTTGTGCGCGTTGTGAGGGCACGACATCATAGTTCTCATATATTTAAGTATTGGATACTTATGCAAGTGCGATAGGAGGTTGTGTTCACCGATGGTACGGGAAACAGCTTCGCTCTGGATAGACCCCTCGGAATCCCATTGGTATTATAACTATGTGTCTATGGGAGGCCGAAATCAGGGTAGGTGTGTATGGTCTTAACCTGAGACTTACATCGCTAATACTTACGATAATCGATAGACTTTGGTCTTAGTGGTACAGGGGTTTAACCGGTTCTGCGTACACCACTTCTGGGTTTATCAGAGAGTCGTAGTGTATTGGGTGTGATGTCAAGACGGAAGTATCACTTCAGTCATATTGGAGATGATGTCCCGCAGGATACGGTATTAGTGCTTTTAAGTGCTGCGCGACCATCGGGATATTATGACAAGGTCATGTATATCCGATTATAGAGACTAGTTACCAGAATCCGACATGTGCTTCGTACGGGGCAGACACAAATCCAGCCCCAAGCCTAGCACGTGACTATCCGATACTGGGCCGATATACACAATACTACGGTATACTACGCTTGATACAGATCTATATATTCTGTCCTGTAAGAATATTTCTGGAGAATTGGGTAGGCATGGCGCTTTGCTAGAAGCCAACCTTGTCTTGTAAATCGGTACAAACGTAGTACGAGGTACTTACGTGTTCGGATAGTCCGACGACCGTATTTACTGCCAACATATCCGGAGATCTCATGGGTCGCTTCCTGAAGATTCACCGATGACGTATGACTCGCACTTTAATTAATCTGGGATTAATTAGAAGAGAGAGAAAATTAATCTGGGATAATTGCGGAGATATTTTATCTCGGATAAAATATCGTTAAAGAGAGAGAACGATTAATTGGAATTAATCGATAAAATAATATATTCGATATATTATAAGAAATTGGATTTCGACGCGGAATTAAAATTAGATTTTAATTCGGGCGAACGAATTAATTTAGAATTAATTCATTAGCGACGTAAATAGTGATATCGCTAGGCGTAATCATTTAATTATGACGAAACGGAAAATTCGTTAATTTGGAATTAGCGAACCCGAGCCCGAGATTATTTGAGAGCGCATTCGCATTTCGAATTCGAGTGCGGCACGCAAGTCAAATCGTGCCGTCAAATCGCTAGTCACATCAAGCGTCGAATCAAATGTCACTTTGAGTGATATGACATGTTGTCACTTGATTTGAGTGATTGATGTAGAAGTTGAAAAAGCAAACTTTTGCTTTTTGCTTTTTGACTTTAGCATTTAAAAGAAAAGTAAAATATATGGTAAATGGGTTTAATTTTGAAAAAATATAAAAAACCTTTACATTTTATTTTCTTTTACTTTTTCTCTCACCTTTTACGCATCTCTTCCTCTCCCTCTCTTTCTATCCTTCTTCCACTTTCGGTTTGGAGCCGATTTCTTCTCCAAAATTTCTGGTTTGACCGAAATTTTGAGAAGCAAATGAAGAAGAGTAGTGCTAGCACACACATCGGTTATATTATGGTGATAGGGAAACGAATTTGTGAGCTTGGAAAGCTTGAAGCTTGGGGCTTCAATGGAGTCTTTCATGGCCGTTTTGGAGCATCAAAATAGCCCCACCGTTGCAGTCCACTGCAGTTCAAGAAGGCCCAAAACGAGTTGATGGACGCAGAAGCATGTGAGAAGGCAGAGAACATGAAGTGCGAATTTGGTCCATCTTTGATGCATCTCTACCGATCCATGTGAGTTTTTCCGCACCTCATTTGGCTGTATTCTACTCGTTTTTATCCATGATTTATGATCTTGGGACTTGATTGAAACTCAACAATGGTATCAGAGCCATTTGTGCATAAAACGTTTTAGGGTTCTTGAGCAAAATTTGGGGCTTTTTGATTGAAGCATGATTTTGACAAATTGTTTGTTTAAGAATACTTGTATATGAATAACTTAGAGTTATATGTAATCAATTTGAAGAAAAATTAATTGGATTGATTTTCCCCAATTTGCTTATTGTTGGCCAAAACTTTAATTTGGGTAAACTTGATTTTGAGCATGTTTAATGAAATGGATGATTTAGAATGCTTAAATGTTGTTTAATTGATGATTGATTAGATCAATTGATGAAAAGGTTTGGAACAATTTTTCCCCAATTTGCTTGTGATGGCCGAATTTGGTTAGCTCCCTAATGTCTTGGATTTTTGATTTTTGTTCATTGGATGACTTGGAAATCATTTGGGGATGTTGATTTATGTTTGATTGGGTTCAATTGGATTGAATTTGATTTGGGCATATTTTTCCCCTTTGGCCGAGACACTTGAAGCATGAAATTGGGTTTGATTTTGATCAAATTATGTTGGACATGATTCATTGATGTTAAGCATGATTAATTGGACAAATTTAGTGTTTTGGAAACTTTGATTTGAGCAATTAATAATGCTATACACTTTAGGTAATTTAATTGGAAAATTTGGAATTTTGAAATTAAATTATTGGGCTTAAAATTGGATTTGGGCTTTTAAAGTTGTTATTGAGTTTATTGGACTTTGTTGTACAAAGTTGGTTAGGCCAAAATTGGTTGGATCCAATTAGGCCCAAAACCGCTTCCAAAAGGCCCAAATGCGACTAATGAACCTTTGACGTTTAATTGGGCCTAATGGGCCTAAATTAATTTATGGGCTTATGGGGTAACTCCCGGATTGGACTTTGGTTGCAGGTTTGACCCGAGTTGACCAAAAGTCCACGCCTCAAGAAATTAATTAAAAAACCCATTTGACTTTAATTAAAATTTATATTGGATATTAATCGGGCTTTGAGACCCGTAACGATTAAATTTGGAATTTAAGTCGTAAAGGTTTATTTTATAAAGTGTAATATTTAATTTGGAATTAAATAATGAATTAGAATTAAATACGTATTAAATTGGATTTAATCATGTAATTTAATTTTATTGAGAAATCGTACTTTGAGTACGTGTTCGCAATACGAGTTTGACTCGAACAAAATCAAATCTTTGTTTGAACATTGGATGATCACTAATTATCAAGATTAATTAATTGGATTGATTGATAATATGCTTGTATGAATACATGGTTGTGATGTTTGAATAATGTATATCGGATGGATATTAGATGGGTGGGGCAATTTAGAAATTGTTGTAATAAATTTGATTTATTAATTGGACCTGCGTGTCCAGCCTTTTCACCTCCTATTCTTTGTATTCTCTTCTCACCTATTCCCCTCAATGTAAATGAGGTTTCTTTAGAAGTGTGTGTGTAACGGGTAGAAGAAATATTTGTGCTAGCGGGAGAGAGAAAGTGGAGATTTGATCTAGGATCAATGTGTAAAATATCCATCCGCATATCATTATTATTTTACATATGCGCTTTATTATGTGTTTAGAATGCATGTTTAAGGGTGTATGATGATGAGACCTTAACAAAGATAATTAAAATTGGTAGCCAATTTGCACGCAAAAAACCCTCATAAAATATCATGCGTTTTTCCTTCCATTGAGTGATTCTTGCTCAAGATCCTAGATTGGCATGGGTTGTTGGCCAAAGTCAAGCCCTTGTCCGTCGAAGATGTGTTTGAATCACGAGGCTTGTTCCATATTGGTGTCTTGTCCAAGTTGTGGTTTGTTGGCCAAAGTCAAGACCACTTCTTGTCCAACGACATTGATTACGAAGCTTCCATGTCAATGGGTCCGCGCTTGACTGGGATCACTAGGTTTGTTGTGCCAAAGCCAAGGCCTAGTTGATTCAGAGGAAAAAGGTTAGGGTATACATTCGATGTATAGGCATATATGAGATATATGTTTGGGACTTGGATGTCCACCTACTAGATCTAGGAATTGGATTGGATCCAATTGATCTTAGAGATCTACCTAGTAATTATCATACATTTGTTGGCCAAAGTCAAGATTTGTGTGATATTTAACGGGGATCCTAGCCCACTAGGAAACACGGTTTCGAGTACTCGAGAGGGTTAGAGGCTCGACGAAAAATAGTGGGAGGGAAGAATTGAATTTGCAGTACTCGTTCAATTACTCGCCATACACGCTCATTTAAATTATTTCGTCATTAGATTAAATGTTAGTGGGACTAATATTTAAATTGTTGTTTTAATAAACAGTTGGACTGTATTGTACTTGATTATATATAATTGGATTATTATAATCAATATATTTGAATTAATTAATTTCAGTTTACAGTTGATTTTATAATTGGATTATAGTAATCAATGTAATTGAGGTTAATTAATTTGGATTATATTTGATTATATAGTTGGACTATTATAATCATTATATATATATAGTACCACTAATCGTTGATTAAATAGTTGGACTATTGTAATCAAGATAAAATTGAAAAGTTGATATTTAAAATATAATCTGGGATTAAAATATTTTAAATGATTTAATTTCGAATTGGGAATAAATATATAGGTTACTTTATTTGATAAAATAACTTATTATACCTTAAGCCCAAAATTAAGCAAAATAAGTAGAGCATAAAAATCTTTGGAAGATTTATGTGATGATGACTTTAATGCTTAATTTAATATATTTGTCATAAATCTAATTTTAGATTTAAGAAGTATTAAAAATTGCAATTTATAATTCTTGGAGAATTAATTGACTATTCTAGAGGAGATAAAGTCAAAGTTTGCAATTGGGCATGTAGCACGAGGTGCACATCGTTCGATATTCTAAAACCCAAGGCTTGGCCTAAGGTTCCTAAAATATTGAAAAGGATAATTGACATATACCAAAGTGACTACCATTTGGATATGGAAGACACGAAGGAATTAAAGAAATGGCAAGGCTCTAACTTTAAAAATAATTGTCATGTTATGTTCACAGCTAGTATTGAAATTAGATTTTAAATACTTAGTGTGGTACATAAATATATGTATTGATTTTCAGAATCTGCTTTGAGCAGGATACTGACTTCAAGATGAGATTCTCTGCGAATCGGAATCGGGACGAAAGTCGCTGTTTCGACGCGTAGATACCTAAGTTTAGGAACTACCCTTCGGGTTGTGTACTTAAATTAGGAACTGTTATAATGTAACTAGTTTGACTAGAGACATTATCTCTATATCAGTGCTTAATCCATTGTGGATAAACCTTTATATTCTAGAACACTCAGTGTTTCATTATATAAAGATGATACTGAGATAAACACATTAGATGTGAATAACATAATTTATATTTTGAATATAATTAAAATCTCAAACATATAAAATGACAAAATAAATAGCTCAAATTGATTTGATCAATAGAGACTTATTTGTGGCATTGTTGTCTGGGACACAATTATACAAGACTCGTATATCCACACTTTTGAAGAGTGGGTACTAGGACTGATTTGACTATTCAAATAAAGTTACGAATCTAGTTTATTAGGTAAAGTACCTAAAATACTATTACTTGGTAATAGTATTAGGGCCACCGACCTGTTAGCCCTATTCATGGTGAAGTAAGTGGGCCCATATCTAGCTAGGCTAGATGTGAACATGAATATTTCGTGACCTTAAACGGATGTGGCATCACGTTATGGTTATGTGTTTTTTTGAAGAACACAAATCGGAAACTTTTAGAGTTTCGACACGAAATAAACAAACAGATGGCTATAGTATTATACCGTCACTGTAAGACCGTAATGGAAAATACTTAAGCAATAAGTTTCTTATATACTTGAAAGAGTATAGTATTCTTTCAAATGAGGACTCCTCTCGGAACACGTCAAAGTGACGGTGTGTCCGAACGGATTAACCGAATCATGTTAGACATGATAAGGCTCTAATATGAGTCGCTCTGAGCTACCATTTCCTTCAATGGATAAGTTTTAACAGTGCAATAAACTTATTTAGAATAAGGTTCCATAATAATCTGTTTGACAGATTACATATTAGATATGAACGGGAAAGAAACCGGGTTTCTCATTCTGACAATTTGGGTATGCCAGGCATAACGTTTGGATGATACCAAACTAAGGACCCAAATTGGATAAGTGGCAATATAAGTTATCCTAAGGGAAACCATAAGTATAGTACTTATAAATCTCACATGAGAACAATGTGATTGTTGCTCACCATGCGGTTTTTCCTGAGAGGAATACCGATATGCAGTGGTCAGTGGGAGGATAGTGATACTCGATGAAAATCGGAGTAAGTATACTGTTCAACGCACGAAGTCCTTAATGGAACACAAATAGTTCATCAATGATGAATCTGTACCATTAATCTTTGAATACACAAGAACTGAGTAGATCGGATAGAGTCAGAAAACGACCTAGGGTATGGGTTTCTGATCTAACCTCATAAAGATGTCAATCTTATGAAGGTATACCAACCAACTACGTTTTTAAGGAAGTGATACAAGGTATCAACTCCTAATTATGGCAAAGTGCCATATAATCCGAAATGGATTCCATGTATGTCAACCAGTTTGGATACTAGTTGAGTACCACAAGGCATTGTGCCTAATGGTACTTAAAAGTCTTAGGAAGACATACATGAATGGCAACATACAACGTACAAAGCTGGGCTTTTGACGGAAAGGTATCGTTATCAACATTGTGTTAATAACGGTTCAACCTTTACCTGTTGCCATGGTAAATCCATTTTGAAGATGCTTGTTGATAACTGCATATTTCATTTATGAAATGTGTCAGTTGCAGATCAAAATCGCTTTCTGAAAATGAAACTTTTGGAGGATGCTTACAACATCCTGACGATTTTGTATACGACACAAAGGTTTGGGGGGTTATTCGATCCATGTTTGGATTGAAATAAGCATAAGGTTCTTGGAACTGACGTTTTGAAACAATCATAATGGTTTATGATTTGACTCAAAACGAAATAATTCTTGTGTATATAAGGAGGGTTAGTGGGAGGGCACTGACAATGAAATTCCCATAAAGCAATTGGTGAAAGCTTGGCTTTCATAAGAAATTCTCCGTAGAATTCTGGGGAGTAGTAAAAACTTTATTCAGGAATAAAGATCTACTGGGATAGATTTGGAGTTGTTAACACTCTCTGGGATATTGTACATTTAAAATGTACTCGATATGGTGTCTCATACGCTTTGAGCATATGGAGTCACAATCAGGACAATCCAAGTGATAGTCATTGGATTGAAGTTAATGACATCTATTAGTATCTTAGAGAACTAAAAATGCTGTCTTAATTATGGAGTAGAGAACTTGAAGTGACTAGGATCACTGCTGGCAAGTTTCCAAACCGGAAATACTGCGGTACTATAAAGTTTGAATAATGGGACAGTAAGCTGGAAATATTCCGAGCAAGATAACTGTTGCCGAATTAACAACAAATGCGG
>SKCR01009541.1:0-23682 GCA_019454045.1 Zanthoxylum bungeanum
AAGGTTATTTCACAGCTTGATCCTTAAGCAAGCCAACTCAATGATTTCGTTTCAAAAATATGGATCGGTGGGTCAAACCAACCTAGATGTCTCAATTATATTCCGCAATTGCTTTTTCGTGCTCAATGTGGTATGATTTTATCTTTCTTTTCCTTTGTCTCCCATTTTTTTCTTTTCATTTTGAACTTCATTTTTTTCTTTTCTCTTCTTTTTTTTTCATTCTTTGACATACCTACCCTTTAAGGTAGCATTTCTCCTCATGGTTGTCCTAATACTCGCCCATGGGTAGCTTCATGCTTATCGGTTATAGGTGGTCTATTTTTTTACTTTAGAGACTTTTCTTTTATTTTCAACCATACCACACATCATAACACAAGCAAGTCAGGATAGACATCTAAGCAAACGGTCATTCACCGACCTACAATTTCTTCGACTAGTCACTTTGCTAACTACTCAGGTTTTCACCGCTAAGAACCATAATCAGGTGCTTACGAGTCTAACATAGATCAATTACTCAAAGCGTCAGATAAAAGCACGTCAAGGGTTTATCGTTTCTAAAGTTTCACTCTAAAGCAATCAATTTCATCATCGGACTTATGTCTAACTATCAAGGACTAAAAACAAACAATTTTTTTTCTTTTCTCTTCTTTTTTTCTTTTTCTTTTTTTTTTCTCTTCTCTCTTTTTTTTTGAAGGCCCCCCCAATGGTCTTTCTATCCTTGCCGTGAGGTTTTCTGTTTCTCGATTTTCTTTTCCTCGCTATCTATGTTGCTAAACTCCTATTGACAAACCTTCTTTTACCCCCAACCCAACGGATATCTATGATGGCTTTTAGGACACAGGGGGTTAGCATGATGCGTGTATACATGAGATGCATGAGATGCGTGCGATGCATGTAACATATAAACCGATAAAAATTTTATAATAGATGGCCTATTGTCATTTTAGAATCTTTTGGCCCGATTGCCATAAAGCACAGAATTATCCCAGTTTAAATGGCCCAACAAGCACATACCTCATGACAACAAGTCCAACTGAATCCAAATGACAACGGTCCTAAATGCAAACATAAAGGAATAATTTCTACTAGTTCTACGACTAAGGTTCACATGTGGGTTTTCGGGAGAGCGGACAAAGGCTCTCGCTGACGAAGGATTGCCCACAACTAGGTCTCCCCACTCAAGGGTCCGAGCGACCAAGTGAGCGCACCTTTTTTATACCTAAAGGTACGTGCCAATGAGTTATGGTGTGTGACTGATTGTCAAATGGATTTCCCGTTGTAGATTCCCCAGAGGGAGGGTGGAGCGAGGCTCTCTTAAGTACCCTAGCCCCTTAGGCTCTTATCGCTTGGTGACAGGAATAAACAACGAGTCCTCCAAATTAGTCCATCATGGTAGACTACTAGTACATGATTATCTAGGTGCCTTCACAGCTTTTCCTTATAGAAAGGTAGTGAATGAAGGAAGACACCAAACCATTACCTAGCCTTAAAAGTGCATTTGATTAAACCCCTTTCAACCTACGGTAGACACAGTTAACTAAAGCACAAATTACAATCACTACAAGACATTATTTCGGGGCCAATTCTCTAAATCCCCAGTGGAGTCGCCAGACTGTAGGACACAGAACTTGGGCAACGCATGCTGTTCTAGACTCGCGACCTAGTTGGGAGTACGAAATAACATGGAGTCGCCACCCGGTGTGAACCGGGATAAAGATTTAAGCCCGCACTCACCCCTCGCAAGGGAAGACCTCAAATCGTTGGGTTCGAAATGGTCCCTTACTTATGTCACTTGTAATGATATGATTTGTGCAATAAACTAACCGAATCTACTCAATATTCATGCTCAATGGTAAACTAGATGCAATACGCATTCATCAAATAATTCCTAATCTAAGTTTGCATGCTTGAAAGTATGTTTTTGAACGGCAAACATAATAGCACACAATGAGCACATCGAACCATTAAACCAAAACAAATAGCGATTTAAACATGAACATAAACTAATCAAAATATCATGCATAAAAGTAACATAATCATGCTTTGAAAATAAATAACAAACTAAGCTAAATCATGCTTTAAACAATAGATAAATAACCTACAAACTATGAAATGCTCAAATATAAGTTTGGATGAGACAAAATACGTGTCTCTTAAGTGGTACGTGGCGTTGTATCCCGAGTGCAAACTGCAATACCGTCCATTCGGAATCGGCTACGGAATTTGCGTCCGAGTTTCCATCCTATATACCACGAAAGAGAACACATATTCCGCTCATCCAACTATCACATCATGCCTCAAACGACTCTCATGCGATAATATTTCAAAAATAAATAAATAAATGAAAGATAATAAATAAGAAGGTGCCATCAGGTCTAACCTCTTTTGTCGTCTCACGAAAGGGCGTTACACGTCCGTTGGAAGGGTGAATGATCCGCTACTTTTCCGATTCACTAACTCAACATCTTTCATCGCTGTTTTAATGTTCGGGCTGCTATTTTGGCTCCGTTTCGCTGCTGTTTCTGGTGTATTTTCTTGTCACTGTTTTGAGTTAATTCGGGGATTGTTTTGGGGTATTTTTGTGGCAGTTTTCAGTGGTGCTTTAGGGCAGTTTGTGGGGTTGATTTAGTGCAGTTTTTGGGACTGTTTTGCGGTATTTTGGGGACTGTTTATGCGGCAATTTGCTGGCAGTGCAAGGGCTATGTCTCGGCAATTTTGAGGGTGAGTGGCGTTGATAAAATTAGGGGCAGTGGGGACGTGTTGGCTTGTTTAGAGGCAGTAGGGACGTGTTGGCTTATGGAAGCTGTGTGGCGTGATTGGCAAGGGGCTGGTGGCTTCGTTTGGAATGTGAAGGGCAGAGGGCTGCAGGTGGCGTGGAGAAGCAAGGCTGCGTGAAGCTTATGAAGGTGTGGTGTGAGTTGATTGTGTTGAAGGGGCTTACGTGTATTGAGGGCTAGTGAGTGGAGGCTGTAATGTGTGAGTGGGGGGCTGGTGTTGCCGAGAGTGGGCCAGGGTGAAGGTGATTGGCGTGAAGGGACTGAGTCGGTTGGGAAGTGGGCGTGTGTGACTCGTGTTTGACTTTGAAGGTGGCTGCTCGGGTACGTGTGATGTTTCAGGGCATGAGGGTTTCTTTTACTCGTGATGCCAAGTTGTAGGGCTTACTAGGGGCTGTTGAATGGGCAATATGGCAGTTTATGAGTGGGGTTAGGGTGCAGCCGAGAGGAGTGAGAAGGACAGGTTTTAGGGTTTAGAAGTATACGGCAAGGGGAAGTGAATGTAGGAGGTTTTTGGGCGTGAATGACTAGGGTAATTTTACGAGAATATTGTGTGTATGAGCCAGGGTTGAATGTGTGGGTGAGCCAGGGTTAAATTTGTGGGTTAATGGTTTTTTTTATAGGCCAAGGGAGGGGGTTTACCTTGTTAGAGAAGGAATAGAATTTGTATATTAATTGGGAGATATTTTTAATTATTATGTGATAGGGAAAATCTTTAATTAGAGGAATTGATTTGATTTGTTCTTTTTAATTAAGGATATGATTTATTTAAATTGGTAGGTGATTTAATTAATTTAGGAATGTGATTTATTTTAATTAGGAATGTTATTTATGGAATTTAATTTGAATCTTTTAATTTGGGAAAGGAATTTAATTTGTGACATGTGTTTTAATTTAATTTAATTGGATTTATTTAGTTTAGGAATGTGATTTAATTTAATTTAATTTAAGTTTAATTTAATTGGTTTTAATTTAATTTGTGACATGAATTTTAAATGTTTTAATTATTTTGGATTGGGCTTGGTGTGTTTAAAAACAGAGGTCCAACAAGCGAACCCGAAGCGAAATAAGCGAGTTAAATCTGACAAAATGCTAATTTCCAACTTTACCCTTCCAACGTCCGTTCCCGCGGCTTTCACAACTAAAGAGGTAGTGTCTCCATACGAGACTCATCATCGGGCTTATATGCAAAAAATACAGTGCCTACAAGGACAATGCAAGTTTTATGTTTGGGGGTGTGTGCATGTAATAACAAGTAGTGATAGTTCCAGCTATTGTTTTCAAAAATAAATAAAAAAGTACTTTATTTTTCTTCATAGGTAGTAAAACATAAGTCTAATGATGAATTTTGTTTGCTTTAGGATAGAATCTTAGAAGTAATAAATGCCTACTTGATTTTATCGGATGCTTTGAGTAGGTGATCTAGGTTAGACTCGTAAGCACTTAACAGTGGATTTTTATCTGATCTATAGCTTAGATGATTTATTTAAGGACTTAGATTTAAGTTGCATTGAGTACTTTGAAGGTTCTCTTGATTTCATTGGTGAGCATTCTTTTAGGACAATATTATGTGTAACTATAAGGACTATTTTATATTTTTTCATGATTGCTTGTGTGTTAATGACGTTTATGATGTCGTCGTTGTAAGCCCTCACGAGACTATAACTCGTCCATTAGGATCGCCTATGGGTTTAAAGGCTTGTTGCATATGCTAAATGCAATCGTGATCCCTAAGAAAGTAGCCTAGTTAATTTGTTACTTTAATTTGTTTATTTTATTTAGTCTTTTTCTCGGGACTAGCAAAATCTTAATTTTGGGGGTGTTTGATAAGTGCGATTTATACCCCATTTTTCCTACATTCTTAGCTTATTATTTTATTAGGTTTTGTGTCATTTAATGTAGTTTTTGTTTTTGTTTTTGTGATTTAGTGATAGGAAGCATTAGAGCATGGATCTTGGGGCAAATGGACTTGTTTTAGGAGTTTAAGGATGCAACAGAAGCACGCGGGAAGGTAAAATACGTGAAAACACTCATCTTAGAAAATAAGGTGGCGTCGCGACGCCCCACCAACATCAAGACATATAATTTCCTGAAAGTCAGGTGTTGCGACTCCACTTCTGACGTCGCGACGCCTCGGAAGACTTCCAGAATCTTAAGAAAACAATATTCTACAAGAAGAATGACTCCAAGACTTCCCTATAAATACATAAGTTCATCCAAGACCCTAAAGGGAGAAAAATACACAAGAAGAGATTTATAAACACATAATTTAGAGAGATCAAATAGGAATATTGAAGAGCAAGAATAGGAGATAAAGACGGTGACGTCTGAAGACGAAGGGATTCGATTTGGATTTTATCTTCTAGTTTCTTTCTTCAAATTTTTATGATGTCCAACATGTTTTTAACCATGCATTCATTGTTCTTTTATTTGGTCATGAACTATTTTTATTATTTTAGAGGATGATATAGCCTATGCTTGAACCTATGTGTTTGATTCCTAATTGATTGTTATAAAATTTTAATTCAGTTTATTTATATTTTCTTGTGTTTAATGCTTCTTGTTTGTTGGCCACAAATTAAGATGATTGCATATTTAGAATCTATCACTCGGGAGAGGAAATTTTGAATATGATCTAGAAAATATAACATAAGAGATTTATAGAGTTTGGGAGAACCTATAATTTCTTTGAAGTCGTTAATGAGTTGTTAATTACTAGATTTTTAAAGGATATCGAAGTCGATAATTAATAATCTATTTTTTAGTTTTAATTTAGTTTATTTTAAATTATTTCTAAATAAAGTTAGATTTATTAATTATAGTACTTAGTGTGAGTTTGATTTCAATCACTATGTGTTCGACACCCTTACTTATCTTTTATTAAAACTTGACACCGTATATTTGTGGTACGATAATCTCGCAACACCCGCAGACCACTGATACTTCGATTAGTGTTGAGATATTTCAATCTTGACAGGTTTTATTCCTAGCTCTCATGGTTGATGGACCCATAAGCCACTACTACTTTAATTAGTGTTGAGATGTTTCAATCTCGCCAGGCTTCATTCTTTACTCCAATTGGTAATGGACCCTCATGTCCACTAATATTTCGATCAATATTGAGATACTGTTATCTCATCGGGCTTCATTCTCAGCTCCAATAGGTAATGGACTCTCAAGTCTTCTAATACTTCGATCAGTGTTGAGATGCTTCGATCTCGTTAGGCTTCATTCCTAGCTCCAAAAGTTGATAGACTCGAAGATCTATGATGTTGTTTGGTCTCTACCCTCATTATTAGATTTTTAGCATAGTCCCTTGTGTCTCATGTTTCCTAATCTAGAGTGATCAACCCATATCTCGACATTAATAATCATTCTTTAAGTAAGCTTTGCCAACATCGTCTTCTTCTCGAGGCAGAGCTCACCCCCACCATTCTGATTTCAAAGTTTTCCACTTATATCTGGTCGGCAATATTACATATCTAGCTGGAGGTCGTCAAGTACATATCCTGCCGAATATTGGTCGAGAGTATAAAATCCCAAGTATAAGACATCTACGTTTACAAAACCTCAAAACTCCTTCATCGTTGTTGCTATTTATGGTCTTCCAGCTCCATACCACGGCCCCAATGACCTTTATCTCCCTTTTGTTTTAGGGCTGGACCGAGTCTCGGGTATGCAATAAACTGCAGATTTTTCCTAGTCCCGAGTAAAAGTCTAAAGAAAACTAAATAAAAGTAAACAATCAAAAGTAATTAAATTAAGTAGGCCACTCTCGTAAGGATCACAATTGAATTTAGTACATTCAACAAGCCTTTAAACCCCTAGACATCCCTAGTGGAGGAGTTATAATCTCGTGAGGGCATACAGCGAAGACACCTACAAATGTCATTTAACATGCACATGCAATCATGCAAAAATATAAAAGCAAGCAATAAAAAAATAAATAAACAAGTCCTAGGAAGTCTTGCAAGATTGTCCTCAGATAATGCCTAGTAATGAAATCAAAGAAACTTTCAATGTGTATGATTCAACTTAGATCCAAAGTCTTGAATAAATTATCTAAGTCAGACTCACAATGTGTGTGTGTCAAGGTCTGGTCACAGCTAGATACCTAGTTAAGTCAACTCAGTGATTTCATTTCAAAAATTAGAATTTGATGGGTCTAACCAGCCTAAATATATCAATAATACTATGTACTTACTATTGTGATCAGTGTAATACGGCTTTGATGGTTATATTATTATTTTTAACTCAATATATCCTTTAATGTAGGATTTCTCCTCATGGTGGTCCTAACACTCACTCATGGGTAGCTTCACGCTTAAAAGTTATAGGTGGTATTTTATTTTATTTTATTTTCTTCTCTTTTCCCTTTTTTAAAAAAACCGTAGTACACATTCAAAATATAACAGTTAATGATAGATATCTAGGCAAACGGTCATTCATCGTCAACCTTTTATCTTAATTGGTCACTTTATCAACTAGTTAGGTCTTTATTGATAGAAACCTTTTTTAAGTACAAACGAGTCTAAACTAGATCATCTACTCAAGGAATTAGATAAAAGACATTCAAATACTTATCGTTTTCCAACACTTAATACTAAAACAAACAACCTCATCATCAGAATTCTGTTATAGTCCTTTAGATTTTTTTTCTCAAATAAAAATCACATAGTAAATAAACACATGCAGTATAGATCACTCAGTATAGATGCATCCCCCCAAACTTAGCAGTTTCATTATCCCCAATGTTACAAAATAAAAACAATTAAGAACAGATAGTGGAATAACACTAGCGTGTGGGAGTACGTCTGGTGTATCGACATTTTAATTGGTACATATTGAATTCTTAGTTGTGCGGGCCATGTTACTTTCGATAATCCCTGTCTAAATAAACATGCAAATATCTTGCAGACAAAAAATGAAAATAAATGAAATGCTTGGCTTGCCTTACAGCTAGAGTTAAGTTTAACATCTTCAACCAGATGTAACCACCCAAGTGGTCATGGTGGCTTCAATATAGAGGACTAGACAGTCTCATATGCTTCAATCTTTGTTATCCATCGATAATTATGACATGAAAAATATTGTTTGGCTGGCTGCGGTAATTTATCCATAAATGGTCCCCCAAGGTCCACTGATGGTTCAGTTATGGGCTCCACCATTGAGTCAGGATCTATAAATTTTTTGCCAATTTGCTACAACATATCAAAATAGCTCGTAACAATTACAACTAAATTGATCTATATAATCGTACATAAGACAACATTCATTATGTCATCATCACATGATCCCTAAAATTGATTAGACATTCTAATTAATTTTTCCTTCGACTGAGGAATCATCCTTTACGAAAGATGAATACGATATACATAAAAGACACACTAACTGTCCAACAGACATACTATCCGTCACACAGATAGCCAAGTTCTGTCTCTTATTAGATCATATCTAATGCATGACTAATATGAGTATTTTACCAGTCTATTTTACATCGTAAATTTTAAGATTTAAGTTAATATTATTGAGTTAGTACTGAAACCATATTTCAAAAATGAATTTCTGTGTTTCAAAGTTAATGTTTTAATAATATTAGAATAAAATTTGATATCGATATTGATTTTCAAAGTATGAAACATATGTTTGAGATTATAAAATATATATATATATATATATATATATATATATATATATATATATATATATATATATATATATATATATATATATATCTATATATATATATATATTATTTGTACAGTGATCTTGTCTATTATAAAAAAACCACCCACACCTGATGGTATAGCCATTGTTAGGTATTAATACAATGGAAAATACGCAACAATGTATAAATACAAATTTTGTCCCAGGATTTATCAATCTGAAGGACAACAGATTAAATTAACTTAAATGCAAGTATGACAATTAGCGTATAATAGATTTAGAGCTACAATAAACTCTATAGAACCTTATGAAATAGATTCGGAAACTTTTCAAATTAAAATAAGGATAGATTTGTACTCTTTTCTAAAAATTTTGAGATAAAAAATCTCCAAAATCTAGAAAATTTTATTAAGAAATTAAAAACTTTTAAAGAAAAAATAAAATCTAAACATGAGGCGATAGAAAACAGGTTAAAAATAATAATAATTGACAATATAATAAATACTAATGAGCAAGAAAAATTTATATTATTATATCCGACAAAAGTTGCGAAAACCAAGGTCAAGAGCCAAAAGGCAAAAGGCAAAAATAAAATGAACAAATATCAGTTAACAATTAACAATCTCAAAAATCAGATTACTGTTAATAATCTGATAAACTCAATTGAATAACTCACAATTGATGACAGTAATGATCTGTAATCTCTTGAACGACAACTAATAAGCCTGAGACATCGACTTGAACAAGTCAATGATAATTTTGAAACAAACATGAAAATAAACATGATAAAAGGAATATTAGAAGCTACAGAAAAAAGAATCATTCTGATATTATAATATGAATTCTACCATAACAAGAAAAATGAATGATGAACCATCTAGTTCAAATTAAAAAAAAATTAAAAAAATGGATAGATTAAATAAGCATGATAAAAATACATTAGTCAACTATATAAAGAAATATTTAGAAGATAAAATTAATAAAAATTATGAGGTCATGAAAAAACAAGAACTATATGTATTTCGCATATCTCTTTTTCTTCATGCAAATAATCAAAGATTTAAAAAAGATATTAATAATTTAGACAAAACTATAAACCTACAATTATCATAAAACAAATAAACCAAAAATTAGATAAAATTCTACAAAATTAGAAAATATAAACCAAAGAATTATTGATTTAGAAATTATGGTAAATACCATTAAACGAGAGATAAAAAAAAAAATCAGATCTTCAATAAGAATTAAAGCTTTAATAAAAGCAAGATTGGAAGAACCAGTCAAGATAGAATACAAATCTTACCAACCAGGAAGCTTCGATGAATGGATAATCAACACCCAATTACAAAAAGTTAAAACATAATTAGTGTAACATCCCCTTTTTTGAGATGCCATCGGTAGGGAATAAACCACCCTATCCTTTTTAGCCTCTGACTTTCTAACTCTGATCAACTCCACTAATCTCAGCTTATACATGATCTCATACTTGGGACCATAGCCCAACTCAATAACACAAGATCCACTTAACATTCATATCCATATACTCAAAATATAATTATTTTACAACCATGTTATGGCAACTTCAACACATAAATCATACAAGCTAACTGCACTCCTGTCTGACACAAAACTTTATCTGACTGACCATGTTTCTGACTTGACCTGGTGGACTCCACACCCTAGTGTATGCCATCAGTATCCAACCTCTCAAGCTCGTCCTTTGGGTTAACTGCGAAAAAGAAAAACTGGGAGTGGGGGTTAGATGGTTTGAACGACCTAGTGAATGGACAGTTAAAAATGAATTAATTATTTCTGAAAATTCATGGTTATAAAAACCAAAATCCTCCCAGAAAATATTCTTCTCCGAAATCTCTTTCTTATCTGAAAACTCAACTCTTTCTAAAAATCTTTTCTAAAAACTCTTTTATAAAACTCATCTCTTCTGAAAAATCTGTTTCTGGAAATCCATTTATGAAAAAATTTATATCTAAGAATTATGTATCTATATATCTGGCACGTGGGGGCGTTACATATTGTCGTCCCTCTATACGCAAAATCTGGCGCTTAGGGGCATCCCTCCATACACAAATATATGGTGGTCTTCACCGTTACATCTCGTCGTCCCCCAAGCCACAAATCTGGAGTCTGGGTGCAGATCTATGCTACCCTCAAGACTCAAAATTTGGGATCTATGGGCATCAATCATCCTTAGTCCTGAACTACGTGTGCACACGATATCTGTATCCGTCAATTCCATATCTGAGTCAAGTTACATACTGAGGTGGGTTTTTCCCCCATGCCTCTAAAAATCATAAAAACTCATGATCTTTATCTCAAACTTTTCAAAACCTTTTTTCATTTATGAAATAACTATAAATAATCTTGGCTAACGCCCTAAAACACTTAAAAGTAAGTCTCGCGTCGGAATATATAAATAAATAACAACTTGAAAAGAAAAAGTGTCCACTCACTGATTTTGGAATCTGGCTGTCACTTTTCCGCTTCGTCGAAGAACTTGGGATTCCTACCAATAATCTATAATCGGTAAACTTGGTTAGAAGATAAGTCGTGAACATGTTATGGAATTATACTAATTTTCTCCATTCAACTAATCTATAACCACCATATGATGTATGATACTTGCGGCATGTCATAATTCTTGTAGAAGTGTCGATACTAAACCATTAAGGTGGCTTCTAACATCCTAAGTTGAAACTGGAATGACTAAAACTATTTTCTGAAAAACTGGTCATGCGTCGTGACTCTGGCCTAAGGGCGTCACGACGCTTACACAAGTAGCTAAGACAGTGAGCATCCTCCGCTTCCGCATCACGATGCAATGATTAGGTATCGTGACATCCACACTCGTCGCGACCCTAAGTACTGAGCATCATAATGTCCACTAAACCGACACGAGGCAGTGAGCTTCCTCTGTTTTCCACGTCGCGACGCTAATATTCTAGAACGAAATCGGGGGCAATTTTCCAATACGCGACTCCAACCTATTGCAGGACCCAACTTGAACTTCATCTTCACTCTCAACTTCTACAACACTACTCAAGTCATAACCATAACAAATACACAACATATCATCAATATACTCTTTTAATATCATCACAACCTTCAATTTTGTAGTTCCCAATTTGACTTAAAGCTTTAGGGTTTCTTAAATTGAGGTTTCTCAAAATCCTTAATTTCTTACTATATAAACAACATTAATCATAATGTAAGAATACCCTTCATCACTCAAGTCTTCTAGGCTTGATACTATTCCTTCTATCTTGTTGTAAGTTGGTTTGTGCTTGTTTCTTTCTCAATTTTTTGTAAGGAAAAAAGCTTTCCACATCTTTCTTCTTCTTTCTTTCTTTCCTCCCCCTCTCACTTTTCTCTCTTTCTCCAAATTATTAGGGGTAAAATAAGAATTTTGGAGAGAAATGTACAATTTTCTCGATAGGTTCACATGTACTATTCATCTGAATTTTTTAGCTATATTTTTTTACCTACGTTTGGTTCGAATTTGAAAATTTATTTAACGCAGAAGTTGTAGATCTCGATCTTATCTTTCCGACAATATAATTTTCATAAAAATCGGATATCGATTGAAAAATTGAAGGCCCAAATACCATGGGCTGTCTGGATTTAATCTTAGAATGAATTCCGTATCGAAATTACGAGAAATTTACCGAATGTCCAAAAAGTCATTTCATGAGTGTATACGTGTTCTAACATAATTTATATCACATATCATATATCCCATAATGTAATAGTCATCAGGATTACCGATGTGTTATAAATTCTCCCCCTTAAATAGGATTCGTCCTCGAATCCATTTGATGCATAACTTTTTAGGTCCGTCTTGCTTTGAAGATATCTAGTTACTGCTACTTTTATCTTCCCTTACTTGTTTTCTGCTATTCTGCTTAAGAACTCAATACTGTGACTTCTGGTATCTATTATCTTGATATACTCTATTCGATTCTTGTAGCTGAATGTTTAGTCTTTAAGAGTTCATGTCATATATCTAGCCTATTTGTAAAGGTGTCACTTTTCATGGAAGTTATCCTTCCTAAAATTCTAATTATTTCTTATTTCACACTACGTAATGTCCCAAAGGGTGTACTGGAAATACTCAATTTCTTGTGGTCTGAACTTAAGTTCTTTTCGAACTGGTGCCCAAGTGAATCACCATTTTCTGTCTAACACTCTACAATTGTATTTTACTTTATCTCCTCTTTTTCTTTAAGGGTTTAATACCTCTTTAGATTTCCTAGAATATCACTCATCTCATTAATCCATACTTAACTTGTAAGGTCCTAAATGAATTTAATGCATTCATGCTAATATAGGTATATCCATGATTATTCCACTTGAATCATTTATCCTCACCTCTTATAACTTTTGCCATGGGAATACTAATTCTTAGATATCACTTGCGGCTTCTGTTACTCCTCACACTTAATGTATCACTATTATACTTTGTACTACAGTAGATAACCTTCGATTTCCTTGACTTTAAGTATACCTCGAGTTCTTCACTTTCTTTTTATAATATAACTCATTAAATGGCCTTACTGAGTGTATCTTCAATTTCCCTCTTAACTAACGCCTTCATATTTTTAAAGGTAATTATGTTTCCTATCGTTAGGTTTCTTCACGTTTTACCATAGCTCTGGAATAAATATATACATGGATAATCCTTGTTGCTAGTAAAACGATCATACTTAATACATCTCCAGTTCCACATGCTCAACCTGAACTTGGCATTTATTTTCTTAACTTAACTGCTTAGTTGTCTATTTCCTCTTTTCTAATTTTCAACTACTAACTGGCTTTTTCCTCTATGTTCTTCTATCTCTACCTATATGTGGGACTTAGGACCTTATAGTTTATAATCAAGCTCTCTCCATGTTCTTGGTTTATCATCAAGTTTTCTGATATTCTAACTCCAAGATATTAATCCGTACTGTTAATGTCAACACTAGTGACTTAGTTCTGGTTACTGCTCATATTCTTTTCGTTTCCTATCTGATGGAATTTCCAATCTTATCTCGACGCGGAGAAAGCTTGCTATTCCGTAGTATTACTGAACTTAACCATGGAAAGTTTATTTTATTACCTATGTACCTCTTTCATTATTTATCTAGTATCTTTTCTATTGTCATCTTACCTCGAGAGTTCCATATCCAAACATTCTACTTGTTGTCCTTCATCTTTTTTCTTGCTTTATTCTATACCTGGAACTTCTGTGGTCTATGTATCTGTCTCCTTATCCGAAGGATATCTTTTTTAACATATTCCTAGTTATGTCTAACACTGGTTCTTTTGTATTCTCGTCGTTGCTTGACTACTACTTTATCTCTTCATCTAGACAACTTCTTTCCTAAATCGTTTATTTAGAGCTATCCTCTTCTTCTACTTTGCTCTTGTACTAGATCTGAAGGTTTTATGTTTTGGTTTTCTTCCATTAAGCATTCACTTGTTTCTGGGAGTATCTTGAGGCGATCATCGAGGTCCATCTTTACTGTTGTTGTATAATGAGGTTTGGGAAGGTGGGGCTTGGTCTTGAAGCCTTTTTGGTTGTGGTGATCTCACTAGTTACCCATGTTGTATTTGCACGTGGTGCTCATCTATAAGCATAGGACTTCCGTGTTTACAAGTGTTGGATCCCACACTAAGGTACTTCTGCTAGGTACTATCTGAATTATCTCATTCGACTATGCTCTTCATTATTTTCCATCAATTTATCTTACTACCTTCTATTGAGAACCTTCTTAAGGGTCACTCTCTCTCAAAGTCCTACTATACTCCATTTGTTATTCATTCTTACGAAGTTCACTTTGTTACTTAAATTTCCTCATTATCTCATTTCCTTGAACTTCTTACATTTTTACTCCCTTGGGAACTCCATTAATTTCGATCGCTTAGGGCATCTCTACTAAAACTTTTGATTCAGGTGATATTCTCCTACTAGTTGTTCCATCCTTGTATGATGAGGCTCTTTATAAGTCATATACTATATTCCTAAGAGTCACTCTCTCTGGTTCCTTCACTTTTTTTAGCCTTTACTCCCTTAAAGGCTTCCATTTCTACAATGACTTCTAGATTTGGCTTGACTTATTGTGACTTCAAACTATTCTATCTTATATAGAATATTGCACTCATTATTCTTATCTATGTTTCGCTGAAATTATTGGTTTGTCTATCTAGCCGTATCGTGATCCGTCTATTCTGTCAATTACTCTTCTTTACTGGTTCTTCTCCTTACTAGGCTCTAAGTTGAAGGGTGAGTATATGCATTCTATATAGATCTATGAATACGTATTTCTTTTATTTATTTAAGCTCGGTGATGGTCTGGTTAGGTGTCTATATACTTACTAGACTCGGGGCTATTGGAAGGAAGAGTTTTCATTCGTTCTGTCATGACCTGGGTCGACTATTCCATGTCTTAGAGTTCCAAAACTTTTACCACCTATTCTGAGGTCTCCATTATTATTTGTGTCTTCAAGCTATATTATCTATGTTACTATACGTACTGAACTTCTTTATTACTTTCCGCATCTCCCTTTAATATCTCCATACCCTATTTCTTGGCTCTAAACTGTGCTGCTGAGGCTAATGCTGGTTCATTCTTTCGGACTTCTTCCTAGACTTCTGCTTTTTGCTCTTGCTATAGGCTACAACTATGTTATTTAACCTTGTTGTCCGTAGTGGTTAACTCCTGAGTATCTCAAATCCCATGGGTCAATCCTTTTAACATTTCATGAATTTCTACTAGCATTGGTCTGATCTATGGATTCTACTATGTTTGGTATATTATGTGGACTTCTGCTAGTTCTGTAAGCCTCGTGTTGACTTGCCTAGATTCTTGGACTATACTGGGTTCTCTTATTTCTAACTTCGAAGGCTTCCTTACGGTTGCCTTTATCTATGTTGGTAGAGGTTAGGGCAAACATCTCAAGCCTCGACGGATATCGATGTCCTTTTTTTCTGGTACTATATGTCCTTGTAGAGTCTATTACTCTTGCAAATTAGGTATATGATAGGCTCCGTCAGGACAGCTTCATTAACCGGTATCACCGAGGGGTGAGAATCTAGGTAACTTAGGGCCGTATCTATGTCGGGTTTCTTGGCTGAGGCAACTAATCATCTTTCCTTACGACCTTCATTTATTTACTCCCATGTCTAATCCTGATTTCGTGCTTATTTTATATTTCTAACTATCCTTCGTTAATCAATGGATCTTGTTATCTCATACGCGATACTCAAGGGCTATTAAATCTATTTGAAGGAATTTTTAGAGAATAAAAGGAATCTTACTTGAAGGGAAGGAACTTTACCTAATTCTACTCGATATTTTACTCTTATTCAAGCTTATTATATTCTCTTTATTACTATAGGTTCTGATTCTATCTTATCTATCTGATTTTGTATCTCTACCCTTTACGGCCTCTAGTTTCTTAAGTATCTGTATTTTATCTTTTATTTTTCTTTTCAAATTCCACTTTCTCTTTCTACTTTCCTATGTGGGTATCCTTAGAAATTTACTATCTATTCTCGTAGCTTATCTTGAGCTTATGATGATCCACCGAGATAACTATAGAAGGTTTCTGAACTTGGGTAAAGAGTATGGTTACTATTATGAGAGAGAATATTCGAAAAGATTGAGAATTTCTTAATAACCTGTCTATAGTGCCTCGCATACTAGTACCCCAGACATACTACGTATATAAGACCTCAACACTTTGTCCACTGTAGTGACTGACTCATTAGACCATGCTCTGATACTATATTTGTAACCTCCCCTTTTTGGAGATGCCATCGGCATGGAATAAGCCACTATATCCTCTTTAGCCTCTGACTTTCTAACTCTGATCAACTCCACTAATCTCAGCTTATACATGATCTTATACTTGGCACCATATCCCAACTCAATAACACAAGATCCACTTAACATTCATATCTATATACTAAAAATATAATTATTTTACAACCATGTTATTGACACTTTAACACATAAATCATACAAGCTGACTACACTACTCTTTGACATAAAACTTTACTTTGACTCTGACTGACCGTGCTTTTGACTTGACCTGGTGGACTCCACACCCTAGTGACTTCCATGAGTATCCAACCTCTCGAGCTCATCCTCTAGGTTACCTATAAAAAAAAATTTGGGAGTGGGGGAGGGGGTTAGATCGTTTGAACGACCTAGTAAATGGACAGTTAAAAATGAAAACTAATTCTTTCTGAACATTTATGGCTCTAAAAACTGAAATCCTCCTAGAAAACATTCTTCTCTGAAATCTCTTTCTTATCTAAAAACTCAACTCATTCTAAAAATCTTTTCTGATAACTCTTTTATAAAACTCATCTCTTTTGAAAACATCTGTTTCTGGAAATCCGTTTCTGAAAAAATCTATATCTGAAAATTCTATATCTGAGAAATATATATCTGTATATCTAGCATATACGGGGTTACGTATCGCTGTCCCCTATACACAAAATATGGCGCTTAGGAGCGTCCCCCCGTATGTAAATATCTGGGGGTCTTGGGGCGTTACGTCTCGCCGTCTCCCAAGCCACAAATCTGGAGTCAGGGTGCGGATCTATGCTACCCTTCAGACTCAAAATCTGGGACTAGGGGCATCAATCATCCCTAGTACTGAACTAAGAATGCACACAGTATATGTATCTGTCAATTCCATATTTGAGTCAAGTTAAATACTAAGGTGTGTTTTTCCTCATGCCTCTAAAAATCATAAAAACTAATGTTCTCTATTTCAAACTTTCCAAAACCTTTTTCATTTATGAAAAAACTACAAATCATCTTGGCTAACGCCCTAAAACATTTAAAAGTAAGTCTCGCGTCAAAATGAATAAGTAAATAACAACTTGAAAAGAAAAAGAATCCACTCACTGATTTTGGAATTTGGTTGGCATTGTTTCGCTTCATCAAAGAACTTGGGATTCTTGCTAATAATCTACAATCGGTAAACTTGGTTAGAACATAACTCGTGAACATATTTAGGAATTATACTAAGTTTCTTCATTCATCTAATCTATAACCACCATATGATGTATGCTACTTGCGACATGTCGTAATGCATGTATAAGTGTCGATACGAAACCCTTAGAGTGGCCTCTAACATCCTAAGTTGAACTGGAATGGCTAAAACTATTTTCCAAAAAACTGGCCACGTGTCACGACACTATCCCAAGGCGTCTTAACGCTCACATAAGTATCCAAGACAATGAGTATCATTTACTTTGGCGTTGTGACGTAAGGATTGGGCATCGCGACTTCCACATGCATCACGACGCTAAGTGCTATGCGTCGCGACGTCCACCAAATTGAGACGAGGTAGTAAGCTTCCTCTGTTTTCCCCGTCACGACGCTCATATTCCAAAACTGAATCATGGGATAATTTTCCAATACGTGTTGCGACACCGGGTACGTGTGTCACAACGTCAGTCTATTGCAGGACCCAACTTCAACTTCATCTTCACTCCCAACTTCTACAACACTACTCAAGTCATGACCACAATAAATACACAACATATCATCAATATCATCACAACCTTCAATTTTATAGTCCCCAATTTGACTCAAAGCTTAGGGTTTCTTAAATTGGGGTTTCTCAAAATTCTTAATTTTTTAACACAATAACTATATAAACAACATTATTCATAATCTAACAATACCTCTTAATCTTCAAATCACCAAAACATCAACATTTAAATTTGGGTTAAGTTTTCCTTACCTTATCTTATTTGATTTCCTTCATCACTCAAGTCTTCTATGCTTGATACTCTTCCTTCTAGCTTTGTTATGAGTTGGTTTATGCTTATTTTTTTCTCATTTTTGGTAAAGAAAAAAGCTTTCCTCATCTTTCTGTTGGAGATCTCTAAGTCCCGAGGATCGAATACAAAGCAAGAAATACATGTGAATACATACGAGAGAGTTGCGGAATACTCACATCGATCGGTTGAGCGACGCGGTAGGCAACAAAAATTTCCTTTTCTACTCACTGCAGCTCACGGCAGTTTCTGTTTTTGCTCCATGGTGTGCTGGATAATCATCAAGTTTTTGAGGTCCAAGCTTCGTCAAACGATTCCAAGCTCATGGGTGGACTTCCCTATCACCTTCGCATGACTTCGTAGTATGCTAGCACTCCCGATTTTGCCACAAAATCGTGACTTTTTGCTTCCCTTTTCTTGCTTGACTCTCGGCAGAAACCAGAACCAGAAGAACAAGAACAGCCCTTCCATGGGCGTGAGAGAGAAGAAGAATTGAGAGAGAGAAGAGTTGTGTGAGTTGTTAGAAGAAAAGTGTATCTAATACACTTAATTTGAAAGTCAAAAAATCATTAATAAAATAATGATAAATGTCTTTCAAATCCATCAAATGCTTTCCATCAACTTCCATCAACTCACATCAATCAATCAAATCAATGTGACAAGTTGTCACATTACTCAAAGTGACTAATGATTTGACGCTTGATGTGACTAGCGATTTGACGCTTGATTTGACTTGCGTGCCGCACTCGAATTCAAAATGCGAATGCGCTCGCAAACAATATCGGGCACGGGTTCGCTAATTCCAAATTAACGAATTTTCCGTTGCGACGCAATTAAATGATCATGCCTAGCAAAATCACTATTCACGTCACTAACGAATTAATTCTAAATTAACTCGTTCGCCCGAATTAAAATCTAATTTTAATTCCGCGTCGAAATCCAATTTCGTTTAATATATCGAATATATTATTTTAATCGATTAATTTCAAATTAATCATTTTCTCTCTTTATTGATATTTTATCCCAGATAAAATATCTCCGAAATTAATCCCAGATTAATTTTATCTCTCATCATTAATTAATCCCAGATTAATAAAAGTGTGAGTCATACTAATAGTGTTCCTAGAACATGCCAAAGATCTAATAAGCAAGAAAAGGTGTTCATAAATTCATTATAAGTTGCGGAATTACTTACATTGAATGGATTTGAGCTTTTAAAATTTTGAGAAGAAGATCTCCAAGATCTTTCCTTTGTTGATTCCAAGCTTTGAGTTGGTTTCCAAGATCCTTCCTTTGTTGATTCCAAGCTTTGAGTTGTTTGAATGAAGATCTCCAAGATCCAACCTTTGTGCTAATTCCAAGCTTTGAGTTGGTTCCATATCATGTGTCATAACTAGTTAGTTATATAGGGTTGTGATGAATTTCAATATCACTGGTTTTTAAGGGTTAGATTATAGTTTGGGTAATATAAAGATTTATTTATTGAGTCTTAATCTTAATGCTTTTTAATAACTGGCCATTAATAAAATTGATTAGGTAAACTTAAAATGAACTAGACATAGGGATTTTAAGTTTAAGACCTTAGACTCAATAGCCCACGATCTTCCTTGAGGATAGATAACCTTTTAATAGATTCCTTACAGGATAGACATATACCTGTCGGGCGGGGGTAGCCATAATTGGAACTTAAACTTAATGAATCCAGATAATTTGGTTGACATAGACATATGGTTCAATTGGGTTAAACTGGGTATTTGTATCTGACCATCGACAGAGGCATTCACATAATTTAGTGTTCCAAGTTAATAAATCAATATATTACCCAACTATAGGATAACCACTTCATCTTTAAATAATATTGAAAAGATTCACAACCCTAGATAGTTTTTAATCTTGAATTTTCTTAAAATTTACTTTCGAACGATTTTATTTACTTGTCTTTAAATTTAGATTCGTCGCCATTTCAAATCAATCAAACAACCTGTTAGATACTAGTAATCATTTGACCTCATAAATTAATAGCTTAGGTATTAAGTCCTCGTGGGATCGATATTTTTTATACTACTTGAACGATACGTACGCTTGCGTTATACGTGTGTGTTTACGCCGGTCAAGTTTTTGGCGCCGTTGCCGGGGACTTATTTATCTTTCACTATTAGTTTAAGGTTAGATACCGTTACTTGTATCTAATTTTCTTTTTTATTTATTAATTTTTATTTTCTTGTGTTTCAGGTTCTCATAAACTTAATGAGACGAACCAGAAGCTTTGAACTTCGACCGTTTGACCCGGAAATTGAAAGAACCATCAGACAGTTGAGAAGGGAATGGCGGAAGGCCAAGAAGCTTTAGTCACATGGAACCTGAACCTTTGAATGTTGCACCACCAATTCCCATTCGAGACAGAACCATTCCGGTGGTTGATAGACTCATTTCTTATATTGTACTTCCTCCCTTACCAGCAAATGCGGGTGACATCAAAACATGCATTCAGATGATTCAGCAGTCAGTTCAGTTTGGAGAAATGCAATTGAAGACCCTAATAACCACATCAGCAACTTCCTGGAAGTTTGCGGCACTTTCCATACAACCGAGAAGCTGAAGAAGCAATGAGACTGCGCGTTGTTTTCCATACTCCTTGAAGGACAGAGCTAAAGCTTGGCTACATTCACTACCAGCAGGAGGTTCCATCACAACTTGGAACATTTTAGCCACCAAATTTCTTGCAAAGTACTTCCACCAGCCAGAACTGGAAAACTGAGAAATGACATCACATCATTTGTACAACAAGACTCGGAAACTCTCTACGAAGCTGGGAAAGGTACAAAGATTTGCCGGAAATGTCCTCACCATGAGATTCCAAAATGGCTTCAAGTCCAAACATTTCTATAATGGACTTTCGGGAATAATGAGAACCACAATCGATGCTGCTGCTGGAGGAGCCCTGATGGCAAAAGGAGAAGATCAAGCCTGGGACCTAATCGAAGAAATGGCCAACAACAATTCTTTGTGGGAACAGAAAGGAGCATGATCCAAATATTGCAGGAATATATGAAAGTGGAGTCAATACAGCAGTCAATACCAAGCTGGATCAAATATGCAAATTCATGGAGACTTTTACCACTGGATCACAAGTTCACCATATGGACGAGCACCGGAACCAAACCAACTGAAGAGACGGTGAATTATGTCAATAATTCAACAGACAGGGGAACAATCCATATTCCAACACCTACAACCCAGGGTGGATGAATCATCCTAATTTTTCATGGAGTAACAATTCAGGGCAAAAGAACAATCCACCGCTGGATTCCAACAGAACTATCCACCACCTGGATTTCAGCAACAAACAAAGGCCAGGAGCGGACACAAATGAACCAGGAATAACAGAAGTGCTGGCTCAGTTAAAAAAGTATGATGCTGTGATTCAAAGCCAATCAGCTTCTATTAAAGCACTGCAGAATCAAATCGGCCAACTGGCCAATGCTCAGAGTTACAGACCACCAGGAAATCTTCCTAGCAACACAGAACCCAATCCAAAGAACCGAGGGAGGAAATGAGCAAATTCAAGCCATTACTTTGAAAAGCGGTACTGAGATCAACAAAGATGTAGGGATCAAGGCAACAATTGAGGAAATTCCAAAAGATGCAGTTCCACAGATGGAGGAAAAGAAGCAAAGGAAAAAGAAAAAGATCAGATCATTCCACCTCCACATTTTCCTCAGCGACTTCAGAAAAACAAACTGGACAAGCAGTTTGCTTGTTTCTTGGAGGTATTCAAAAGCTGTATATCAAACATCCATTTGCAGAAGCCTTGGAAGAAATGCCCAGCTAGCTATGTAAAATTCATGAAAGATATTCTTTCACGAAAATGAAGATTGGGAGACTACGAAACAGTAGCATTAACAGAAGAATGCATCGCCATTATTCAGAGGAAACTTCCCCGAAGTTGAAAGATCCTGGCAGTTTCACAGTTCCATGCACCATTGGAGAACATTACATCGGTAAGGCTTTATGTGATTTAGGAGCCAGTGTTAACTTGATGCCTTTTTCTATTTACAGGAAACTGCAGATTGGAGAAGCAATGCCTACCTCAGTTTCATTGCAACTTGCGGACCGAACACTTCCATTTCCAAGAGGTGTTGTTGAAGATGTGCTGGTGAAAGTAGACAAACTAATTCTCCCAGCAGATTTCATCATCCTTGACATGGAAGAAGACAAAGAAATACCTATCATTCTTGGGAGACCATTCCTGGCTACAGGTAAAAGTGATTGATGTGCAAAAAGGAGAACTAACCATGAAAGTTAAGGACCAAGAAGTGACCTTTAATGTTTTCAAAGCCATGAAATTCCCAAGTGATGAAAAGGAAGAAGAATGCTTCAGAGTTGATGTTGTTGAAAGTATCGTTCAAAATACTGAGCCAAATTCACAGATACACTTGAAGCTTGCATCACCAACATGACTGACAGTGAGCTAGATGCTGAAATCCTGGAATATATCAACTACCTTGACAAACCATTCAGATTCAAAGCGACACCACCAGTTAAAAGCTTGGAACTGCCCAAGAAAGATCGAATCAAGCATTCGATTGAAGAACCACCACAGCTGGAGCTGAAGTTACTTCCGAGCCATCTCAGGTATGTATTTCTTGGAAACACTCTGAATTACCTGTTATTATTTCTTCTTCACTAACATTGGAGCAGGAAGAAAAGCTACTGAGAGTATTACGAGAACACAAAAGAGCCATTGGCTGGACTATAGCAGACATTCGAGGCATTAGTCCATCATTTTGCATGCACAAGATTCTGATGAACGATGAGTACAAACCACAGTGGAGCATCAACGGAGACTTAATCCAATCATGAAGGAAGTCGTGAAGAAAGAAATAATCAAATGGTTGGATGCTGGCATCATTTACCCAATTTCAGATAGTAGTGGGTGAGTCCTATGCAGTGTGTAACAAAGAAAGGAGGAACTATTGTGTTACCAATGAAAAGAATGAGCTAATTCCAACAAGAACGGTGACTGGATGGAGAGTATGCATGGATTACCGAAAGCTGAACAAAGCCACGAGAAAGGACCATTTTCCGCTACCATTCATTGACCAGATGTTAGACAGATTGGGGGACATGAATTCTATTGCTTTCTGACGGATATTCAGGATACAATCAGATTGCCATCACCCCAGAAGATCAGGAGAAAACCACATTTACATGTCCTTATGGTACTTTTGCTTTCCGCAGGATGCCATTTGGATTATGTAATGCCCCCGCCACTTTTCAGCGTTGCATGATGGCCATATTCTCAGACATGCTGGAGCAGAGTATGGAGGTTTTCATGGATGACTTTTCTGTGTTTGGTGATTCTTTTGATCATTGTTTGCAAAATTTGGAACAGGTGTTACAAAGGTGCGAAGATACAAACTTGGTGCTCAATTGGGA